>VWPU01018780.1:0-114090 GCA_013398955.1 Callaeas wilsoni | reverse complement strand
ACCTGTCCAAACCAAGACACTGGGTTAACCAAAAAATAGGTATTTGTGTTTGCCCAGGCAGGAACATTCCAGAGGAAAGCAAGTCAATAAGGAAGAATCAGTGTCATATTAACATTTTGCTATCATGGAAGAGAAATTCAGGAACCTGAGCAGGGATGTAGACAAACCTTTGGTAGAAAAGTCTTAGCTGCTGGTTTATTTGGTGGCATGAATCTCTCAGTCTCTTCTGCTGGGCTGTTTGTATATGCGTGCATCACTTTGATGGAGAAGCTATGGATGGTGATTAGGGTGTTCATCTTGGATTTGAAAGACTGAAGTTCAAATCTCTGCTAATAATCTGCCAAAGCAGAGAGATGAACTGTGTTTTTCAGCAGTTCAGGGATATGCTACAGCTGCTTGTCAATCAGCTGTTCTGTGGAGGACTCGGGGTGCATGTTACCTGCAGCCCAATACTCTGAACAAAGCAGATGCTTTGGCCTAGGCAGGATTGGTGTGTCAATTGGAGTGCCTTTTCAAAGGATGCACTGAATGTCTGTTTTCTCTCAGTAATGCTGGACATCAGGATGGGGTTAGCCTCTTCTTTGGAGAGAAACACTGCTACAGGTCCACAGAAGACAGTAAAGGATCCTTACAACAAGGAAAAGGAGATGTTAATATTTCTTGGTCTGAGCAAGGCCACAGCATTACTCCACATCTGAAAAATCATTTAACAGCCCTATTTGTTATTACAGTTCTCAGTTACATCCTTTCTGCAAGATGAAGGACAGAGAGCCCTAAGGCCATATTGCTGACCCTACCAGATACATCAGGGCCAATCTAGTTCCAGAGCCAAAGTATCTCCACTGTGCTTCAGACAGCTCCTGATGAACCAAGCTGTTGGGTATTTACCTCCCTTGCATTTTTTTTCAACTTGCCTGAATCCTCTTTGATGGGAAGCCTGCTTACTGACAGTCTGGGCTGAGGGCTCACAATACAGATAGGTGTGCAGCATCTGAAATACGCTCAGCCAAGAATGTTAACAGCCTCCTTGACATTAGCAGAGGAAAACATTTCAGACCATTCAATACTCTGTCTTGCACAGGCACACTGAGGCTTTCTCAATATCTGGCTTTCAGTCATACAAATGTTTTCTTGTTCTTTTTTGCTGCCAGGAAACTTCTAAGCACTTAGCCAAAGTCTCTCTTCTTTTTAAGCTGAGTATGTTGCTCCTACTTGAATCTTTTGTATCATTCTTAAGAAGTGCTCTCCCATAATTCATGTCAGCCCTTCAAATGTTTGCAAATTTGTCATTTGCAGTCATTGCTTTGCCAAGCTATTAGCTCTTCTGAATTAATTCTTATATGTCAGTCTTGCCACTTCCCTGATCATTTTACTGCTGTTCTCTTTTTCAATACCTCTCAATTTGTCATTGTGAATGCATCTAAGGCAAAGGTATTATCACTTCCTTAAGTTTCTAACACATGTGAGTTTCACAGGCACATTCCATGAGTGAATATATTCCAGTGTAATCCTGCAAATGGATGTGCTTTTTTTCTGGCTTTATATGCTTGAGATGAAGATTGTCATAAGACTTGTCCAAACTAAAGGGATACACCATGTGAAGTGGTGTGCAATAGCATGGATAATCCTTCTTCAGGGCTCCTTATAAGATCACTGTGTGAGACAGGCTCTTGGCACTTGCAACTCCTCCCTCAGTGACTTCTGTTTGGTGTCCCCAGTCCCACCCTGGCTCATTCAGCTGACTCCTTCAGGCACAGTCAGTAATGAAGTTTAGGGAAACAGGTGGAGGTTGGAAAAATGGCATATTGCTTCTCGTATGCTATAAACAGTCTGCTATAAATACCATGTTCTGTACACAGACAGCCAAGATGGGCCGTTAGTGTCATGACAGGTGTGACAAACCCTTGGGCTGGTGGGCTAGCTTTGTGTGAACCTACAAACAGAAGAGACATTTTCTGCAGGGACAGAAAATAGTTGGTTATTTTAGCCAGGAAGTTGTCCTATGTCTCCATTGGTAAGGCAGGTTCCTACTTAGGCACTGAAACATGAGTTGGATGAGTGTTCGCACTCCTCAACGAGAGAACTGTATTTAATGCAGAGCACACCGGGTCAGCTGCCTTCTGAGCAGCAGCTTCAGACGTGCGTGCCTCGAGGCCAAAGACACACAGCAGTAAGCTTGTAAACACCTCACAGATGTAGCTGCAGGAAGGAAGCTCTGCTCAGGACAACGCCTGCCAGCAGTGTAACAGGGTAGAAAGTGTAAACAGTAATGGAGAAAGCAGAAAAGAGACTTCAAGTAATACCAGTATACTGAGGTAGAACTGTGGCTACCATTTACAGGATGAGGCAGTAAGTGGAAACACTGGAGGTATCCCATTGTCGCAGCTAAATCTCGTTTGCGATTTTTAATTAAAAATATTCTACATACACCCAGAAGTTAACTTCTGAAATGCTTACTGTTTCCTTTCCACAGCATGATTAACATTTTCTTGTCCTCGTATTCTTCCAGTAAAATCGCATTGCGTCACAACAGTGAAGCATAAGTAGATTTCCAATCTCTCTCAGCAGCAGCATCAGTTTTTAATCCACACATAGCATTTTAGAAGCCTCTGAAATAAGCTCTTTATGCTTCATGATTGTAAAGGTTTTATTGTTGGCTCATGCATCAGGCAATTCACATGCATATTATAATAATGTCTGAAAAGCCACCGTAAACTCTGAAGAAATTCTTCCTGAGGAGACAGCTAAGGAATGTATTTAGCCCAACTTGAGAGGAAAAGATCCTTTGCAGAGTAGAACTTGGCTGAAATAGAAGAGCTGCTGAGACAGAGTTGGCTGCTGCAGTCTCACAAAGGCTTGGCCTCTCATTCCTCTCAAGGCTGCAATTGAGCATCTTGCCTTGGGTTTCAACTCTTAGTATCTGTGGGTTTACATGAGGGAATATGTTTAGCAGTATCAGTTTTAAGTATTGGGCTGTCATTTCCCAGGAAATTCCTGTTCTATTAGGGCGTATTAACCTGAATGGTGGAGAAGTATTCTTAGCAGAAGCTCCTTTCATTCAAAATGCAGCAGAGCAGAGGCAGTTGCATGCCAAAGGATGCCTTGTCTTTTTCTACTTTCTGTGACTCTGTTCCTCGGATGTCTGTTCTGCAGTCAGTTCTCCTGTCCCACTCCGAGTATGCAGTGGGGTCCTTGGGTGGGGTCCTTGTGTCACCCTGTATCCCTGCCTCATCAGAGGTACATCAAGCACTCTGGCTGCACTGAAGCTGCAGATTTCTCAGTATTTGAATGCTCTCCTGGAAGAAAATCTGTAGTTCCTGAGCTTTAATCAGTTCTGCCAGTTGGGTTATTTGCAAGCAGGCCAATGGCTACACCCTGGGAACTGTTTTTCTTGAGACTTGAAAGTTATTGTCTATTGCAACTGGAGGAAGTGCCTGTAAACACAGACCTGCTTACTGCAGTATTTTGTTTCTTTAATACTGTCTGGAATTTGAGTTGAAAGTTAACATACCTGACTAAAGCAGGTGCTTTTGGCTGGTTGGATTTGGAGTGACCCGATGGGCTTTCACACCCAGGTCCACGATGTGCAGATTGATAGCTTTTGCCAACAGTGAAGAGGACCTGACATAGGAGGTGATCCTCCAGCTGGGAAGAACCATGTCCTGTGTGTGCTGGAGTGAGGACCCACCCAGGTAGCTTTTCCCAGGTCTGAAGTACCAAAGACAAGTCTGTGTCATCACTCCTCAATACTGTGTTGAGCTTTATTTAGTTGCTGTTCTGCCCACATGTATTTAAACCCTTTCCCACTCAATCCGTATTCACACTATAGTAGGAAAATAGCATTTTAGACTTGATGAATACACAAGCCTTGGACCCCTGGAGAATGGAATGTAAGAGACATGAGACACACTGAAATGAGCTTGAGTCTCACTCAATTGCAAAAGAAAACTTGCTAATAGTAGCCATGCTGTATAATTTGACGTCATCCCACACGATAGTGAATTTTTATAACTTGTGCTCCAGGGCAGAAGGGGTGAACAGCAGAAGGACTGGGACATATTGCAGGACTGTGTGCATGCCTGGGGCCGTGGAACAGAAGTGAGCACTGCTGCAATATGACTGAACTGCCCTGGATCTGCAGGAAGCGCCCTGTCCTGCATGTCTGTAGTCAAAATAAACCTTCCTTCACCTCTGCAAGCATTACTTGGGGAATAATCTGTGATCTGTTATGGGCCCTCTCCTTCCACCTCTGTGGGCCCGAGATTCTGGATCTTGATTTAGAAAGATGTATTGGGGAAACAAACTCTTCTGAAGCTGCTGGCTGTATGCCATAAACAGCTGAGATTTTACTCACTGGTTTCCTGAAATGCTGTTCTCTAGCTTTCCCCTCCAGTTTTATCCTTTGTGCTCTCAAATTTCTGGATCAATGCATCTCAGGACATAATGCTGAGGTATTACTTTGATGTTCCCTAGCTGGTCTCCTGCATCAGTCTGATGTTGCCTTTAAAAGACTGCCTTTTGTGTTGAGATTTAACACTGCAGAGGATTCTCTTGCTGCTGGAGATGGGACTGATCAGTGCATTTGTTAGTGCACACAGTCCTTTGCATGTCTTCATGAGGCTGCTTAGGCAACTTGACTGCTGAGGCAAGCACTGCCCTGGGTGTCCTCCACTTGGGTTTGTTGAACTTCAGCAAGCCAGATACCCCATCCTATAAAGAGGAGACATCCCTATAAAGGCCCAAATACAGTGTGTGACTTGGCCCTCAAAAAGGAAAGGATTAAAATCAAGCTTAGGTGGTAGGGCAGACAGTCTCTTATGGGATGTGTGTTGACACGAGTCCTTTAATATGCTCCCTACTTCCTAGGCATCCTTTACTGGTTTTTTCCTTTCTCCTAGAAGCAAAGCTCTGCCAGTGAACTCACAGGGAAAAGGAAGTAATCCTTCTGAATTACATGCAGATGGTGTTTTGAGAAGAGATACAGACAAGTTGGTTACTGGTTCATCATCTGCACCCATCCTTGGTAAAGGTGTCTCGGTCACAGTAGTGTGTGGTCATACCTGGACATCAGAGCACCAGACGAGGTCAGAGCCAAGCTCTCTGTAGCCTGGTATCCTGGCTCAGACATGGCTTGTGTGTGATACCTGGTGAAGAGCAGAGCTCTTGGCAAGGATCTATGACACTGGGTACTCTGAATTTTCAGCTGTTTATTGAAATCAGATTTAATTAACAGCTCCTGGTGGATTTCTTTTCTATATGTTCATACAGATCATAAGGAAGGAAGGCTTAGCATCTGTTCAGCAGTGAATGGATCTGGTGGAGTGGAATATCCAGTCTGTATTGGGCTGATAAATGGAATATTGCTTAGTGTGTTGGCTGCTCAGAGGAGCCGTTTAGTTAAACTGCTCAGTACATCGATGCAGGAAAGATTTTGGTGACACACCATGGAAAGTAATGAAGTAGGTCCGAAGTAGGGAAGAGAGAGTTAGTGACAGAAGCTTCAGTGTTATAGTACAGTATTAGTCGATGGCAAAAGTTAGTGGTTACATGGTTACAGGGCCTCTTTTATCTGGAAACTCATGTTTCTGGTACAAGTTCCTGAGAACTCCTGCTCTGAAAACTCCCAGGATGATATAATCTGCCAGTATCACATCATCTGCTTCTCCATTCTAGACCTAAGAGACACATATGAATATAATGAAGCTTTTTAGTTTCTTTACTTCCTGGAAAGTTAGGGCGTGGTTCACTGTGCTGGTAAGACTTTTACTTCTACCTCTGTGTGATGGATAAATGAAGTGAATAACACAAGAACTGACTCAGAGTATCTCCCAGAATCTAAACTATCTCACTGGTTATTCTGATCTCTGAACCAAACCAACAGAAAATCAGAGAAAACCTGAATAAAACCCGAAAAATTTCAAATTCTACTTCATCAGGGACCTTCATTAAAAGCTATAGACTTACACACTACAAACTAAATGCATAGGTTCCTCTCTGGGTTTGAATTTTGAGTTCTGGGCTATCTGCTGCTGTTATGAAGTGATTATAGCCTGGTTAGCCTTTCTCCCTGCCTCTGTTATTGTCTGAGCTGTTCTCCACCTCTGTTGAAGATGGAAATGAGACAGAATGCTCCAAGTCCCTCTGTGTATGGTTTAAGGCACAATTTTCCAGGCAGTATGCAATGCAAGCATGAATCACAACTCCCTTTAAGATACTGCTGTATTCAGTTCCCTGAATTAGTTTTCATCTGACTGAACAGGCTGCAGATTTTTGTTTTTAATCTAAGCAATAGCCAATTTACTCCAGAGATGAGTATTTGCTGACTGTTGCTGCTGTCCTTATGCTCAGAATTGCAAACCCCTTGGAAAACAAGGCCAGCTCGTGCATGTGTGTACAAACCTGGTTCCAAATCTGTCTTGGATTCTCTTTTCCAGCTCAGCAAGTGACTGACATGTTCACTTTAGCATAGCTTCCTCCCGAGACAAGCCGGGGGCTGTGCCAAAGTGCTGTGAGGCGTTCACTGTGAGTTCAGTCACACACTGGAGGCAGATTCTACAGCACCCTGGAGACAGGGGTGAGATGAGGACAGCACAGCCATGATTCAGAGCTGCCTTGCACTTTGGTCTTGCTAGTAGGTCATATCAGTATTGTATCAATAGAACCAAGATGCAAATCAGACCCCGCTTCAATAACACCGTTGTGTGATTTAAATTATTTGAAAGAAAGTACTAAATCAGGATAGCTTCTGCTCAGTTCAAGTTCAGGTATGGCTGAGGTTGTTGCACTTCAGTCCATAATAGCTCATTTAAAGGAATTAATACTGAAAAATACACCATTTAAATACAGAAATGTCCATGTGATGGTCATAATCTTGCAACACCTGGCGTCAGACAGAGAAACACTTTTGCTCCTCTTTTCTTTATCTGTGGTGGAGCCTCCTCATCACTTGTGCTTTCAGAGCTATCCTGAAGCCTGGCCCTCTGCTCCTGGAGTTGGGCAGGATGGGTTGCAAGGGCTGAAATTTTGTGCTGCGAACAAGAGTGCTTGGGGGACGGGGCAGGCTTGTGATCTGAGAGTGCTCTGCGTGTATAAGGTGATCAGGTCTCAGAACATTACTCTAACAAGTAGTCAATCAAAGAGAGGGTTTTTTCCCTGCTTGTTTGCTTATTTGTTGTTTGGATCCAACATAAACTTTAATATGGAAGAAGAAAAAAGCTATAGCTGCAAGTGGCTTTTGGTGTAACATCCTTGTTTGAAATACAAAGCCTGACGCAGATAAGGCTCTGCAGATAACCCTGATTTTGATAACTGGCAAGAGTATTTCTAATTTAAAAAGACTCCCTTCTCTTCCTATTAGTTACTTCTCTAAGCAAAGCAGCTGGCGTGACCTGGGCATGTTTTGCTTGTATTATTGCCATGAGACAATAGCTTAGCCTGGAGGAAGAAGACAACCTACTTACCATATCATCTGGGAGTTCTTTCATTAGGACTTGAGAAATCAGTGTTTCTCTGAAGCTTGCTGACACTACCTGAGACTATTCAAGGAGTTAACCCGTGAGTGCACCTTCTGTCAGTTCACAGACAACACAAAGTTGGGTAGGAATGTTGATCTGCTTGAGGGCAGGAAGGCTCTGCAGAGGGATCTGGACAGGCTGGATCAATGGGCTGTGGCAAATCATATGAGGTGCAGTAAGATGAAATGCCAGGTCCTGCACTTGGGTCACAACAGCCCCAGGCAGTGCGACAGGCTGGGGGATGAGTGACTGGAAAGCTGCCTGGCAGAAAAGTACCCTAGAGAGCTGGTCAAGAGCAGCTGAACATGAGCCAGGGTGGGCCCAGGTAGCCAAGAAGGCCCAATGGCATCCTGGCCTGTATCAGCAGTAGCGTGGCCAGCAGGACCAGGGCGGTGATTGTCCCCCTGTACTCCGCACTGGTGAAGCCCTTCAAATCTTGTGTCCAGATTTGGGCCCCTCTCTACAAGAAAGAAATTGAGGTGCTGGAGTGTGTCCAGAGAAGGGCAACAGAGCTGGTGAAGGGTCTGGAGCACAAGTCTGAGGAGCAGCTGAGGGAGCTGGGAGTGTTTAGCCTGGAGAAAAGGAGGCTCAAGGGAGACCTGATCGCTCTTTACAGCTACCTGACAGGAGGCTGTAGCGAGGTGAGGGTTGGTCTCTTCTCTCAGGCAGCAAGTGACAGGATGGAAATGACCTCAAGTTGTGTAAAGGGAGGTTCAGAACAGATATTAGGAAGAATATCCTCACAGAAAGGGTTGTCAAGCATTGGAACAGGCTGTATAAGGAAGTGATGGAGTCACCATCCTTGGAAGTATTTAAAAAATGAGTGGATATGGCACTTGAGGACATAGTTTAGTGGTGAACATGGTGGTGGTGCTAGGTTAATGGCTGGATTTGATGATCTTAGAGGTATTTTCCAACCTTAAAGATTCTATGATTCTATGAGGTGTGGGAGATTAAAGAATTGAACGGAGGGTTTTGTGTCCAGGGGAGACAGGCTTTTGTCCCATGGTGTCATGCGTGGCCTCCACCTCTATCTTCTTCCTCAGTCGGAGTAGGGGTATTCCTGCTGCAGAGAACTAGGCAACAGAGAACTGTGGGGAAGGGCAGCAGAAGGCAAGGGCCTTAAATACCAGGCATGGTGTTCAACCCAGGGTTCACTGCTAATGTGCTGTCCCGCCTGGCAGAGGTTGAGAGCTACCTGACCCTAAAAACAGGAGTTTGCATAATTCAAGTGAAGAAGCAAATGGAGGTTATACAAGGTCTGCAGAGAGCAATGGGCAGAGGTCCAGCTGAGGTCAGGCAGTTTGCTGCCCTCCTGCAACAATACATCATTTGTGATAAAAAATCTCATGAAGAACAAGAAGCATTACAGCCTTTTCTGGAGGGAAATGGAACTGCTGTACTGCCAGAGGCAAGCATTTTTTGGGGACATGGTTTAAGATATCAAGATTAGCCATATATTAAGCCAGGCTTGGGACTGTGGCTTTCATATCAAAGCTACTGTGTTTTTTCACTTTAGCAGTGTTTTGCAGAAAACATTTTCAGGTGATTTACAGAGCTACTGCAGTCATCATAAATACATAAGCAAGTAGTGCAAGCACAGTAGCTGGAGCATGCCAGACCTGTGGTTGCCTGACAGCAGAGGGGTTCGTACTCATACCGTGGCAGCTCAGTGACACCAGACACAGCGAAGGTGCAGCTTATTCTGGTTGCACAAGAAGCTGCTACCAGACCCAAAAGAGAATTTTAGTTTAATGAACTTGTCATGTCCTTGTACAGGAACAAGTGAACAACACTCATTTTCCTTGCAGTGGTAGATTAAAACCAGAATTTAGTTGCTCTGAGTTACTAGAAGATGTATCTTCATTGCACAGCAGCTGTAAGTGAACTGTAAATGTACCAGGCATCGGCAGTTTCCTCAGTGCCTGAAAACATCATTTCTGTAGCAGTGCAGCTCTGCAGCTGACCTAATAAACACTGATGCTGAGCAGGGCTAATTATCTCCAATGCAGCATTGCCCTGGCATGGCTGTACAGCTTCCCGCTCCAGAATTAGCTTAGCTGGGACTTGTTTGGGTGTCTGCACTGTCCTTCACGGTGTGGTGGAAGCAGGCCCTGCACAGTGCTTGGCAGAGGAGCATCACATGCATGCACTGCACTGCAGTGTTTCTCTGCTCTAAATGTAATGGGGAAATGCTTGGCTCCGTAATGAGTCATGGAGTCACTTAACAGCTCCTCTTGAAAATTTGTCTGACCTATTGGGGCAACAAAGCTCCATCTCTATGATCTCTTTGCCTAAAACCAAACTAATAATGAGTAGGTGTTGGGAGGTGATGTTACAAGGTGTGTGGAAAACAATTGGGGATTCTCTTACTGAAAATTTTGAAGATCAAATAAGGCAAGTGAATTGATAAAACTGACTCACTGTCAGGTATTAGGTGAGAAGATAAATAAATAATCACACATCCTGTAGCAGCTGAGTTTAGGCAGGTTCAGCTCCAGTTGTATCTTAATACAGGTTAGTGCCTTAGGTGGAAAGGGTTAGATGAGCATTTTTCGAAGAACTAATCCCATCCAGCTGAATAAATACAGTGCCGACTTCTGTTGGTCTGTAAGAGTCTCAATTTGTTTGTCTCAAGATAATTTAAAAATCACTCTTCTCCTTAAGAAGAGTTGGGTAGATGGGACATATACCCTAGACCAAGATCATGTGTTTCTTTCTCACTAATGCTTCCCAATGTGGGTTTTCTCTTACTGTAGTACTGGATAAATGAATACACCTCCACCTTGGGGATTGGTGTCTTCCACTCTGGCATCGAGATCTACGGCAGAGGTATGAAGTATTTCCCTTTTACTACCTGCAGAACATGGGGACAACTGTATGGCTAGTCTGATATGGAAAAGCATCCTAAACTTACAGCTTTTGGCAAGGAATGTTTTGAGGAATAAAAACCGAAAAACTCAGCTAATTCTCTTTTTGGAGTCCATTGTGGAGTCTAGGAGGAACTCATGCAGTTCTGTTATGAACCATGTCGTCCTTCTTATTCAGCATGTAACTGCAGCCTGTACAGCTTGTGCAGGTGTGTAGCAGGACAGCAGACAGGAGGAGCACTGCTGGAAAGCCATTCTGCAGTGAAGGAGGGGGACAGAGAATGGGAGAAATGAGGGAGGGGGAGGAGAGGTGGATCAGGGGTTGTCTTAAGGCCTGCATATGTGCTTGTGCTAATTCCCTGTCAGGAGAAATCTTTTTTACAGTAATTCTTTATGAATGCGTATGGTCTAGAAATCTTGGAATCTGGGTTTTCAGATATTGGAAACTGTTGATTTGAAACAGTAGAGTTACAAAGAAAGGAAAATGCCGTGTATGACTTTTGAAATTGTCTGGATGGGGTAGAAGATGTTTAGAGCCACCCATTTCAAAAGTCAAGGGATCTGGAAAATGTCTGTATTGTGGGGAAGGATGAACTAGCATCACAGACTTTGTTTCCTTCTCCAGCATTAAATGGGAATGACTTGGCTACTCACTCATGATATTTTCAGGCAGTACCATGCAGTAGCCAGAACTCCTGTGGTGCCATTTCCATCTTGAGCACAGAGGCTTTCGCAGGCCCTGTGAGATGGCCCGTGTGACACCATGAGGATCACAGGCTGTGTTCCACATGTGGCCTGTATGACATGGAGGGACTCCCTGGCCTGACCTGTGTGCTGAGGCAGCAGAGTACAATCAGCCTGGCTTTCTGCAAAGACTTCCCACTCACCACCTGTAAATCCCTCTGGAAGATTTGATTTCTCCCTACTCTAGAAATTACTTCTTCCAGCTCAGTAGCACCACTGGCAGCCTCTCATGGTTTATCCAGATGCCTTCAATGAAGAACTTTCCACTGAGAGGAAGCCAACTGGATCGCAACAGAGACAGACCAGGAGAGTTTTCCTGGTGCTGTGGGAAAGCAGTAATGTTAGCATGGAGAGAGGCTGTGAGGGCATCCTCAGTCCAATAGGTAACCAGGCAGTGAAAACAGCTTTCAGAGTCTGGCTGAAACAGATTTTGGCAAAAGCCCAGCTCCTGGTGCTGATGTTGAGCCATGCAGACAGCTGCCATAGACTTTTTCCTGACATGGCGTTCATTCAATTACTCACAGTCTGTTTCTTTCCTTGTCAGAGTTTGCCTATGGAGGGCATCCCTACCCTTTCAGTGGGATTTTCGAGATCACACCTGGCAGTGCGGTAGAACTTGGCGAGACCTTTAAATTCAAGTAAGGGCCCTTTTCTACATCTTCCCCTCTGCCCCTGGTAGCCATTGGTGTAGCGGGAGCAGGGAAGTCCTGTCCTCTGGGTCCTCCTTTCAATCTCCTCATATGTGCCCTCACTGCCATCCTTTACATGATCCTGATTCAAAGGCAGCCCTGCAGGGATTTTGGAGGTGGATAAAAGAGTGTGTACACCAAACAGGGAACAGTGATGAACTGTGTTTGTCAGGGATTAAAAGCACACTTACAAATGAGTGCAGTTCTCTTTTTCCCATTTTATTCATCTTCTATGCTCCCAGTTTTGCCCATTACACAGAGCAAATGCACGGGAAAAAAATAAGACTTGTCTTTTTATGAGTACCCCCTATCTGTGGGTACTGCACAGAGTGCCTGAAGTCATGTCGTGTGTTTGTTGCTGGTCTGCTACAAGGGACAGACTGGCTGCTAGAGGAGTCTGAGAGGATGCTGCATTCTTGTGTTGTTCAGGATGGTCAGACTGTGGGACTGTGGGTCAAGGAAATGTCCATGGCAGGGGGGCTTGACCTTCCCAGACCACCAGTTTATGTTGAGGGCCATTCTAGAGCAAGTGCTATTGAGTGAATAGTGGGTGAAGCAATAGGTTTCTGCATAAAGTTTTCAGTCTGCTCCTTCCTGGCCCTGGGGACCCTCTCAATTGTGGAAAAAAGCATCTCCTCTGTTGTAATGGAAATTTCTCTTCTGGGATCATGGGCAGAGTAGGAGCAGACCCACAGAGGTGAAACTTCCCTGGTGGTGAGCAAGAAGATCTCAGGGCTGTTGCCTGTGTGATAACTTGCTTTGTGGAAAAGCTGGGGATATTATTGTGCCATTCTGCTAGTGAGAGTCTCTGATAGCCTCAGATATGCATGTCTATAACATTTTAAGCCTGTCCTTCTTAATCATTTCCTTCTCCCTTGGTATGTATCACACTCTTCACTGTATCTTTCTGTTTTTCCTGTTGTATGTTTTTTTTTTAACTAGAGAATCCATTGCCTTGGGCACTACAGACTTCACAGAAGAGGACGTGGATAAGATTATGGAAGAGCTGGGCAAGGAATACAAAGGAAACGCGTACCACTTGATGCACAAGAACTGTAATCACTTTTCTTCTGCTCTGGCTGAGGTGGGCACAAATGGGGGTTTATTTATTTATTTTTTAGATCTGTTTTAGATCTGCTTCAGATCTGTAGTAATGCTCACAGAAAAGGAACTGGGGTCAGCACACCCTGCCAGGTCAGAGCCCATAGCCAAATATTCTGTCTCTGCCCTTAACATTTTTGGAAGCCCATTGCTGTTGAAAGGGATGGCGTCAGGAAGTAGAGATGTGGGAGGTTTATCACATGTTTGGTCTAAACTGTGTGGGGAAATAGGAGTGCTTGTAATTTGGTTCACTCAACAGACACTGAGCAGGAATCGAAAGCACAGACCTGGTTAGCATGCAAATGTGCTTTTATAACAAACATAAATAACCCGGTATGATCTGCAAAGGCATAAAAATGGTTTATCAGTGTTCTGGAAACAAAAATTTGCAGTATTCAGAGAGTGGGTGTTCTTTTTCTTTATTTAATTTGCACCAACCAAAACCTATTAAAAAAAAAGAATTGATTTTCTTATAGACATCTTTGGTGCTTATTCACTTCCATGTTCTCAAAACCTTTGTGAATTCTAACAGAGCTGTTATTTCTATTCAGAGACAACTGAAGCATGGAGAAACATAAATTTATTCCATCTATCTGCTGATCCAGGGTATCTGATTTTTGATTCTCAAAGATGTGATTATTTTGGGGGGAAGTTGCCTTCCTCCTCACCTCCCAGATGAGATGGTTAAAGTGTGTTTCAATTAAGGTGTGAGTATATAGAATTTGTGTAAATCTGATTTCTAGATCTTGACCCAGTGTCAGAAAAAGATGGGAAAATACAAAATGGAAGTGACCTTCCATGAAAACTCTTTCTGTGCTTTCCATACTTGCTTTATGGCAAACTCAAGGAGAGAATATAATTTGTCATCATAGAGTATGACTGCTGTAACAGCGAAACTTTAATTTCTCCCTCTGGAATCCCCATCCTAATTATTTACACATCTCTTGCCTTTCTTCATCATATAGGGCAAAGGTCCTATGCCAACAACCTCTTTTGCCACAAGTGTTCATTCATCCCCAAACAAGCCCATCACTGTGAGATCCCAAGTGAGATGTGTGGAAGAAGTACTACATGATTTTGTAAGAAAATAGCTAGTGAATCGGAGAACCAGCAATTGATTTACAAGGGACCTGCTTAGGCTCTTAGGAAGACCAATTGTCTATTGGTTCCATCCTTATTAATTATATATAGAGTCCTTTCTGTAAATGTTAGCAAATTAAAACAAACCGGAAGGAATTGAATTGGTACAAACAGAGAATGAAGTTTCAGGCAGTACAGTGAGCAAATCAATGTTAGCCACACTACTAATTTGGAATCAAATAATCAAATTACTAAAACAGAAAATAGGAATTTTTTAAATTATGAAAGAAAATCAGGAGAAAGCTGTGGGATTATTAGGAAAAGATAAACAAAATCCTTTACCTGCAGCACTGAAATAAAGTTATTGCTTACTATGTACTTTGAAAGGTAAAATGTCTGTCTTGTCTCCAAGCCATAAGCTCAAAGCCATTCTTCCTTGATTCTATGGCTACACATCAGTGTATCCTTCACTGCCCCTTCCTTGTCCAACATTCCTAACACAAGTCAAGTAAGAGATCTTATAGAAAAACTAGTAGTACATTTTAAATTTTGTTTTCAACATGCCTTCAGTGGGTGTCTTTATGGGAGTGGAATTAGGGTTAAGTTTTCCTGCAAGAGCTTTCTTAGTGGATTCAGAGCACTCATTCATTGCCCTGTAACCCGTCTAGATTGTAAAGCAAAAGCCTGAATGGCTGGTTCTGACAGTTCTGCTCCCAGGAGCAGAATTTACTTGGGCTTTACGTCAGTTTAAATAAGCCTTTCATAAGCAAGCAGGACTTTTTGTTGCTGTTGCTCTTCACATATGCCTGTGCTTATCAACCCTCTCTAATGCATTACAAATGCAAACCCGGAGGAGCTGGACAGCAGGCCCAGGAGCAGAATATCCTGGATGGTCTCTAGCATGGGGTTACAGAAAATGGGAGCTGAAATTCTTATAAAAATAGCTGGTGGTAAGACACTAAGCAAAAGTCCCAGCCATTCAATATGCCTCAGTCAGCAACATGAGGAATATGTGTGGCTGCCTTACAATAGAAATCCCCATCCATTCTGGTAAATACAGTAATTTTGGCAATTTGGAGCTGGGTGAGAAGTAGCAAAGCTTGTCTTGGGATACTTCTGACCTTTTGGAGGAAGGCTGCTTGAAATCTGTTGAGACAGAACCTGCTTGAACTGAAAGCAATGATAGTTTCTGTTCTCAACATCTGAATGCTTTCTTTACAGCCTAAGTGACTTTTTCCTCTTCTTCTTGCTGTAGTTCCCATTAAAACTAAACAAACCAAAAATCACCCCATTGGGAAGCTCCAGTCCCTTCCATGTATGCATGGAAGATGCATCCTCACAGTGCACAGAGCATGCTGGCTACATGAGGATTGGCTCGCAAGCCTGTGTAGATATGTGTTAGTACATAGGGCAGAAAACAGAAATTGTATTTGTGCCCAAAAATCAGTTCTGAGATGAGTCTCTTTAGTGTTTGTATTGCTCTTTTCTTTAGACTCGTCATCTGTGAAGGAGTAATAATAATAACAACAAAAGTACTTAGCACCTATTTTAGCATACTCGTGTTATGTGACAGTTAAAGACAGTAAACTGGAAAAATTATCCAAAGAATTAAAATAAAAGACCTAGAAATTTTGCTCAACAGAATGAAGCACTGGAACTGGGGTTTAATTCCAGCCACAAAAAAAAAAAAGGAGCCAAGGATTTTGTGTATAAATTCTTGATCTTTCTGTTACTGTAGCCCATCTGAAAGGTGATGCTATAGGTACCACAATGCCCTTTCACCCCTGAGAGGGCTTGGGGTGGAGGATGCTTTTTAGCACGGAAGAGAGAATGACTCCCAACAGCTCTGCTCCAAATAGCCTTTTAAGCTTTTCTGCTCACAGGCATAAACCACTGTGCACAGTTAAGGAGATGGTTGTTCTGAGCCTCCTGGGTAATGCCAGGCAGGTCACATCCCTGTGCTGTGCCTAAGTATCCCCCTCCTTGCATACCGGGTTATTTGCTTCCTCCAAAAGGGGCTCGGAAATCTTTTGACAACAGCTCTCTCATCTGCCAGTGTCAGTTATCTGGTTTTTGGCTTGTATTGTTCTGTTTCAGCATGCAAAACCAGAGACAGAGCTTTATAGCTGAGTGGTGATGTCCGAGTTAATACGTGTTTATACAGACCTGTCTGGCAGGCTTTGAGGTTTGGTTGTAGGCCCTGTGCTAGAGAGCCGTGTTCAGGCACCTTAATTTACTCAGCTGGATGTGGGCTTGCTAATTAGTATCCATACAGACATTGCCCTGGTGGCAGGGCCCTGGGCTGGGAGGATAATGCCATCTGGTCACATAGACTGAGGGTAAAAGTAGCCATGTGTGCTGCTGGCTGGGGTCACAATTCTGCAGAGGGAAGGGAAAGGAGGTGTAAGATTGGCTCTCCTTCTGGGATCAGCTTCCCCAGGATCATGCTGTGAGACAACAGTCACATATCCAATTGCCAGGACTTGTAGGACAGGTTCCTCATCCTCAGAAGGACTGCTGAAACTAGACTTTATTTTCAGATTTTTTTGTTTTCTTTTCCTTTACCTGTGTTTCCTCAACAAATAGAACATCCATTCACAAATCTTCAATCTACATCTGTTTAGGAAACATTTTTCTGTCAAATTCCCATTTAATATGATGATGCCTTGGGTCCCACCATGATAACTGGTAACAGTCTTTAAGAGCTACATGCAGGCTGACTGCTGATGGTTAGGAGCATGTCTGGGCCTATGACTGCAACTCTACCATTTGGCCATGCACCTTTAAAAATCCCTGGACTATAGGAAGTCCAGCACAGGCAGCCAAGATGTACTTAACCACTGGGCATGCCTTTGATCTACTATCTGCCTCTGAAAAAACTCACTTTGCAGTGCAATTGCAGACTTACCGTGTGCTGCTGCGGCATTGAACCTCTCCCTGAATCCATGCATGTCTTCTAAGTCTTCTGAACTTCCTGCCCACATCACTTGTAAGCTGCCAGGGGCTTTCTTTGTTACTCTCTCATTGCCACTTAGCTTTGAATTTTCCTTACTCCCTAAGTATGCTTGCAGACTGTCAAGCATATTTAACTTGCTCAAGACTTAGTTCTCTCCCTGCTTTGCCAGTTCCCTATGGACTTGTAATGAGGAGCTATAGGAACAAAGAGGCATGGCTTCGTCTACTCACAAAGCTTTCCAGCTTCTCTGGAAAGAAAAAGAATGCTGCAGTTTCAGCTGCAGGAGTTCAGACTTCATCTCCAATGCCATTTTATGGCAGCTTCTCAGTAAGTGAACATGCTGCATCATCAGGAGTGTCTTCCTGTGGATTCTTCTTCACCAGGAACTTTGGTTCAAGTGAAGAACTACCAGAAAGTGAAAGTGTCTGCACAGCATTTTAATTAGTTTTGAAGGAAGTTCTGATGTAAAGCAGGGCAGAATTTCCTGATGGATAATCGTAAGAAAGAGATCTGATGCACTCCCTGTGCATTTGCCTAGCTTCAGTTTAAGGTCATTCTATACACACCACTTAATACCCCTTTGCAGCCTCCCTTTACCCTCACCATCTATGTCAGTGTGGAAATGTGAGAGGACCTTGACTCAAGCAGTGAAAATCTAGTCAAGGTTGCCTCAGCCACTTGATTCCTGCAACATGGTGTCATGATATCTGTATTTATAAACCTCTTAAGCAAATTCTTTGTGGGTTAAAATGAAGAGGTCCATCAACTGGGATTAGCAACGTGCCTACAAGAAGCTCACTCCTTTCATGCTGCTTATGCTGACAGTCCCCAAAATCAAGTAGTACCTGTACCACACTCTCTGAAGAAACTGTCCAAGAGGATGGGCAATCCCTTTAGATGACTTATGCTTACAATTTATGCAAAGAAAAATCAGTGAAGTCATCATCATCAGATCCCCAACTTTCCATCCTGTTCTGAGTTTATGTACCATTTTGTGTTTTTTGGAAGTCCAGTGGGGTTTCATTCTGATGAAGTTATGCATGTGGGGGAATTTGGTTAGGACTATGTCAAGATTGGAAAAAGCCCTTCGGTTTGATCATCTGTTTGAAGTTACTTTGTTTCTAACAATCTCCTACAATCGTCCCCAATGTATACTTACAGCAATACGTTCAAAGGGCCCTTCAAGTAATTGCAAAAAATTTATGTTCTTTATGAGTTGTCCTGGCTGATGAAAAAGGCTATTTAAACTTGGCCAGATGGTAAAACATATTGGCTTTTGAACATTAGAAAAACATTTTAAAACAAAAAAGGCTAAAATAGCTCTTACATAATGTGAACTGTTGAATTTCCTGATTCTTTTAGAACATGGAGATGTGAGATAGAAAAAGGACAGAAGTTACAAATTGCTTTAAAGAAGACATAAAGGCAGGGGAATGCCAAACTCAAAGAAATTCCTGTTCCCCTGCGAGGACCTGAAGGTCTTAGGCCCTATGCTTGCCACTGCTTTGCAGAAGCACTTGTCACTGAGGCAGTGGGCCACAAGAAAGTATGATGTGAGGTGCCAAGACAGACTTGCAGTTATACACTTTGTCACCAAGACTGTTCTTTGGGTGTAAGTAAGGGTAGGAGCATGCAGACACAGGGAATTGTGAAACTGCTGTCAGGAGGCTCTTTTCAGTGCAAGAGAATGGCTCATGATTTCCCTGCAAACCTACGATAGAATATGGACTTGTGGAAGGCAGATCCTGGGTGAGGCAAAAGCCTATTTGGCACAGCTCGTACTTCCAAACACACGTAAAGGTGGAAGGCTGACTGACAGGGTTGGGGTTTGGGCATCTGAGAATATGAGCTCTGCTGATGAGTGGGCATATGCTGAGTGTACAGTGCCTGAGGACAGCTTCTTCACAGGAGATAGCAGCAACTAGAGGATCAGAGGGAGGATGAAGGTTTACCGCTTTGAGGTTCTTCTCCAGTCTGGTGATATTCCTCAGTGTTGAGTGTAAGGATCACGTATGTCACTGGATCTTAAAGATTCTGAAAAAGCTTTTGCTGCTTAGCCCATTCACAAACAGAAGACAACTTATTTGACTTCTCTCCAGCATTTTTCTGTGCTTCTAAAGTTTTCTAAATAAGCTGTGGAGCTGTGTTCTTACCAGAGTGACGACAGTTGCTACAGCACATCCCAGAAAAGGACAAACCGCCATGGGAAGGGAGAAAAACACCTCTGAATCAGCACCATAACTGGAAGATAAGTGAAATGACTCAAGGAAACCACTCCTTCTCCTCTCATTAACGTGATTACTGCCAAGCAACTATCCCTATTTAAGGAAACCCTCCAGCACCTTGCTACAGGACATACAGCACATAATTATCAAAGAAGTGTGGCTTCTGAGCATCAGGGAAGGCAGCTCCATTTAGTCCCCAAAAGCCTTACTAGTGGTGGGAAAGCAATGAAGTCAGTGGGTCTTATGGGGCCTTTTGATAATATATGAAGTTGATGCTCATTATAATTAGGAAATTAATTGAGAGGCAGCGGTTTGATTTGCCTTAGAAATTGTTGATGCTGAGGATGGCAGTGGCACAAGATTTTATTCTTGTATCACATCTTTCCTTCATCTTCTTGAAAGAGGAATGATCTCTTTTTGATTTGTATGAGTAATTTGTCTTAAGTACTGGAAAAAGATCAAAACCTTCTGTATACTCTGAGAAACACCTGAATGGTCTGGTATGAATTCCCTCAGAGTCTATGAAAGCAGAATCTCACTACATCACTGAGGGGTGATGAAGCACAGTCAAAAATCCCTATTTGCTTCCCAAATTATCTCATCTTTGTTTTATACCCAGAGAAACCTATTTAAAAAAGAACAGACCCAACTGTGAAGTTAGTCCCCACATTTGATCATTCTTCGGAAGGCCTTTTAAGGTCATTTGGATTTCAGGAATTAAAAACTCTTTGGGAAAACAGATTGGTATCTCATTATCCAGCTTCCTTTTGTACCTACTGATCTTTTTCACCCCTTTATTGCTTTAGATAGTAAATGTTTCCTTATTGCTCAGCATTTCTTGATCCAAATGATTTGATCTAGGTGACAGGGCTCAAATATGCCATCTGGACAAATGGTTAAAATCTGAACTAATTATTAGAGTTGAACTAGCATTTTTGGAGTAAACCAGGTATTCAAAAGCAGAGCCTTTTAGAAGGATCTGATAGTTTTAATAAAACAATTGCTAGGATGTTTTTTGGGTTCAAACAGAACTTCTAGCTTATGAGACATACTCATTCAAAAGTAACTGAAACAGAGAAGCTTGCTGAAGTGCAGGAGAGCAAGTTGGACTAAGGATTTATTTACCTTTTGTCCTACATTTCAGGAAAAGTTCTCCTGAATATCAGCCACAAGATATTCTGAAGCAGGGAATCCCTCAGCCTCTCCCATGGGAGCTCTTCTACCTTAATTATTTACATAAACAGGGAGATAACACATTTCAGCAGGAGCAGAGAGAGGCCTAAATCAGAATTTTTGACCTTGTTTTTTTAGAAGCTCATTTTGAAGGTGTAGAATTTTCGTAAGTTTCTAGAAAGAGAAAATTATTTTAGAGAACTGGTGATCTTGTTCTTGGGCTGACGTGGCCTTGGAAAATACATCTGGAGGTTAACAAAGTGAGCTGGGGCTATTCTTTGTTGACAAAAGAGGGAAAGAGAGTCTTCTAAGCATTTGAGGTGGCTGAGATCAGTCTTGGAAAATTACTTAGCATCCTAGATGAGGCTGGCTGCAAGAAGGCAGGGATTATGGACCCTGTCCCAAATAGTTTGCAGCTAGAGTCCTAGAGCTGCAGCACTGCAATGCTCAGCCTGGCAGGTAAATAGGTTCCAGTCTCCTGAAGCCACCAGGACTCTCTCAAATCAGCCTAAAAGAATGGTCTCCAACAGGAAATACCCTGAAGATCAACAGATGGAGTCTGCACAGTGGATCCTGATGGTTACCAAGGACTGCAGCAGGCATCTAGCATACCCACGATTGATGTTGGCACCATAGGGATGTTATTAAACCTGCATGCCAGATGGACATGCTTGGTAAAGCCACACACCTGAACCTCCTTGAGAGGCAGGGGATGATCTTGGTGCAATCAAGCTTGCTTGCAGGTGGATCACTGGGTCTTGGATGGGTGCTAGGGCTTCTTTACCCCTTCCTTTGTATTATTGATAGAGATCTGTCCCATTGATAATAGCAGAGGGAGGCATTGTCATTGCATACCAGTGTGATAGCAGGAAATACTCATCTCTTGTGCCTGCACTGCAGCAGACACTATCTCTGTGACTGGCTGTACAGCTATGCCTGGTGTATACTTCCCTGATGGTGTGGCTGTCCCAGCTGTCCTTTGTCAATGTGGCTGGAGTTTTGGTAGAACAGAGAGATTATATTTTACTTGTAGAGACTGTGGAGCTGTGCTGAAGTGACAGGAGGTGCTAGTCAGTACATACTATTTTCTTTCTGAATATTCACCCATCACTTTTCAGCCACAGGAAAATGGACAGCATATAACAAACCGATATGAGAATCCTGCATTCTTCAGAGAAGCTTGATTTTCAGCAATTTCTCTGAAATAAGGCAGGTTTGCTGAATCAAGGATCAAATGAGGGCAGCTTTTCAGGTCCATCCTCAGGCACATGTGACTTCTTATCATCAAGTTATTAAAATCTAGGAAGCTCTCCTTAGCCTAGAAAGCTATCACGGAGAAAGGAATAAACACCAGAGAAAGGAGGTTCAGGTGGCATTTAAGTCACAGTCAAAAGCAGCAGAAGCTTTTACAAAACAATCTTTAGCAAATCCTAAGTAGACAAATAATACTGATGCCTTGCTTAGTCAAAAATTGCTTTTCAGTTCCCTCTGTTGCAGAGGAGGTAGGTGTTTTGTTAAGTGAAAACCTATGTGCAATTCTGTTAATGGCAGGGAAGACAATGCTCCCAGCAGACATAAAAGACAGAAGGAAATGAAGAAACAAACAAATAAACAGCCACAGGACATGAAAGAACATTAGGAAAGCTTTATTTCCTGGTGCCTGAGCCAGTCCTCAGTGAAGCTGATGGAAAGACTTGCTTCATTGCAGCAGTGTTTGAATGTTGTTAGCTCCATGGAGAACAGGCTGTGTTTGTTTTCTGGTTTTCAGCTGCCACATATGTTTAAAAGAAGCTTATTTATAAAGATGCCCCGCACCCATAAATTTATCCTCATGGTTTCAGATGGATGTAATTTTTCATCTTGCTTCTGCCTGTACGCATGCACAATTTTGACTGCATGCAGTTAATAAACTGCTGTATTGCATTCCTGATGTGGTGTCTCTGCAGCAGTAAAATGGCACTTCTAGGTGTAGGTTGTGCATAAGTTGAAATGTATGAAGTCTTTGGGAATTCCTTAGAATGAAGGTTTCTGTAAAAATATAATTTTCCCCCCAGTGTTAACCTCTGTAGCCTTGCTATCCTGAATAGCCCAACAAAAATTATTACTGGGATAACTTTTTATATGCACTTTTCAGCTCTCAGTCCCTCTTCTTTCCCCATTTATCTACTTGTGCAGGAGAATAATATGAGTTGGCAGGTAATTTGAAACAGAAATCAACTCCTCCTAAATGGCAAGTTTTTAGCACATCATTTCAATTTTTTGAAAAAGGGATGATTTTGTCACAATATATACCTCTGCAGCTATTTTAGGTTTTCCCTATAATGTGATCTATATAGAAAAAAAAAATTAAAAGTGAAGAGTGAAGATATTTTAAGAGGAAATTTAACAAAAGAAAAATATCTTGAGCTCTCTGGGGCTGGTGTAAATGCAGTGGGTTTATCCACCTATTTTATTTTATCTGCTTTTTGCATCTGTCTTACCAAAATGGAACCCCTGCTTCCTTGTCTGTTATAAATGAGCATAATACCTTGGAGCTACGTTAGTTCACACTGTCTGGGGAGATCATTCCTAGTCACGCCATCACGGAGCCCTTGAGTCTGTGTGTGTGCAAATTCCTGAGAACAGTGCCTCCTTTCCATGAATGAAGATGGCAAAAAATAGCCCTGTCCTTTTCACCACTGCCTGATGATAAATGAAAAGTGTGAGGAGTGTAATTAACTGTTTGAATACGTTGAAAGGCTTTTGAGACTGGAACCTTTTGCTTAGGAGTCCTGCCAACACAGCCAGACAGAAGGTCTTTCCCCATTCCTCCAAGTTCTTGTATTCTCCCTTCTCATTGTATCTCCATCTGCAGCAACCTGCTTCTCACTAATGTTAGGAAACAAGGCTTGAGAGTGAAACACAAGATTGTTCTGGTTAGCTATGCAGGAAAAATAGACGCTCTTAATGTCTGTGCCTCTATGCACATGGGTTGGCCTGGTCGTGCTCAGCATGTCCATAACCCTTAAAAGGACGACCTTGTCACGCAACAGCTGTTCTCAGCCACTGGTCTTGAAACAGCATCTGCTAGGAGAAGGCAACTCGTCTTCATGCCATCATGATAATAGGAATGATTTGCAGTTGTTCATTCATTTAGTGGGAGAGTCTTTATTTTAAATGCCAATAACAAGCCCAGACTTAATTATACTCAGTTTTCCCCAAATGGTCATCCATCGCTTGTTACCTACCCTATCACCCTGCAGCTGTTGGCTGTACTTATAAGTGCTTGCTACAAAGACCTTCATGCTCAAGAGGGCATTGCCATGCTCCAGGGTTGGTACATGACTAATCAGTGATGCCACTCAGAATTCAACTCTGAATGTGGTTGAACAAGATGTTACATTTGCAGCCACTGTGCCTCTCCACTGGTGGCCTGGCCAGTGAAGCTGAAACAGTGCTATGAGTGCAGAGGTGCTACGAGCCATCTGTCTCATCTCACCCAGAGCTACCTACCCCATCGTCTGTGCACGCAGACTGCTGCAGAAAGGAACTCTGCCCTCCTACCACACGTCCACAAAAATGACTGACGCGCTTCCAACTGGCATCATAAGGGGAGCAAGACTGTGGGTATTAGTCCCTCCTTTCAATGCTTTCCTTTTTTCCTCACTCCTGGCTAGTCTCAGACAGATGGTGCAGATGCTACAACATCTGTTTTACAACACCCATGGTCCTGGAGAAGACCTGTAGGAGTTGCAGTGCCCTGCCCATTGCAGAACAAAAAGGATTGCACAGGAGAATGGGGGCATTTCAGGCAGTTGCTTAAAATCCTTTTAAAATCCTTTGACTTGGCTGCTACCTTCCTGCCTTTGACTTAGGTTGCTACCTCCCAGAACACAGCCTCATTACTGAGCTCATTTATCCTCACCTACAGTTTCTCAGCTATACCCTTTCCTCTGTAAGTCACAGGCCATTCCTGGCTCTGCTGAATGTGTGCTGCAGGCAGCTTCACAGCCCAGTGGCACTTCATCTATTCTGTTGATTCCCACAGGCTACCTAAATTTTTACACAGTAAGTACACTATAAATCTGTTTCAAGCAATTGATCCTAGAATGCCAACTCCACCAAGGTGAGACTGTACCTTCAGCTGTGTTGTGAAGGTGGTTATGTCCTTTCTCTTTCAGAAATGTTATTTTCAGTGTACACACTATGTGCAGTGGCTGATCAGGGGTGCAGAGCTATTGGTATGTTCCAATAAACTCCCTTATCTCTGCCAGCATGGGCAGTTGTGCTACCAGGTTAGTTTTTGTGAGGTGGCAAAAAAGATGTCCCTGTGCACTGGGTTGCTAGTTTATTCTGGATGTGTCAAAGAACTACACAGATTGAATTGCCATTTTCTCTTTCTATGTATGCGTTTTGTCTGCTCTAGCATAGCCTGCAGGCCTTGCCTGGGCAGATGTGCAGGTTAGTATCTAATGGCCTTATTCTGAAATTCTGGTAAGCATAATCTATGCTGTATTGTGTAGGCCTTGCAGGAGCCTTTTCATGCAAATACTGTAATGATTCCCTGGAGTTCTAAAGCCTTTGCTCTTAAATTGCTCTGAGGTGTGTGTTAGACTCCTCGGGTGCTTTCTCTGAGAGACATCGATGAGAATACTGTATAGTAGCTCAAATGGATACATGTCCCATGGGGATGCCACCTCATCTTCAGCAAGCCTGCTAAATGGAAGAGGCAGTGGGTGGTTCAGCAGATGTTCAGTGCTGAACTCTCCAAGCCTGTTTGAAGACAAGAATTGAAGTAATTTGCTTGTATCGTTTGAGGAATGTTTTGTTGCCTCTGCTCATCCTGATTTTCATGGATTGGAGCACTACATGGTGCCACTGGGAGGGCTCACTTACAAAAAATATCCTCAGTGTCTTGAGTTATACTTCTATATGTGGCTTGAATTGCCTCAATTGTATCATCCAGCACAGGACAGAACCTATTCCATTTGCTAGATTTCTCTTAGGATCTACAACTGATCAGCTCTTCTCTTTTTTTGAAAGAGACTCAGCCTGTTAGACTATCTCAGACAATGTCTAGCATATGCCCATGGAACCAAAGCCCTCTCAAAATGCAGCACATCGATAACAGTGTCTTCTAGAAAGCAGGAGACTCAGCATCTTCCATTGTTGGATGGCATTTCAGCCCATGCTGCCCAGCTGCTAGGCTGTTCCCCTGCCCACCACAGAGCTTTACAGGGAGGTGTTAAAGCCTTGCCCCGCAGGGACAGGTAGCTCCTACAACACTTAGGGGGAGGGGAGAGGGTGCAGGGCAGTTTGTACATTTTAACCAGTGACTGTTTAGTGCAAAATGATACAGCTTAAGATGCTTGGAGGATATTTTTGTATCTCAAATTAGTTGTTTCTTGATGAGTTGAAATCCTGGTGTGGGTTTGACAGTTGCCTAGAAAAAGCACTCAAACTGTCAGGTCCCATTTCTCCTGCCCATTTGGCTTCAGCCATGGATGGCCAAACAGCTGTTTCCACTTGACTCTGAAGGTGCCAGCTGGGTCACTCACAATTCTTATACAGAGTCCCCAGAAGAAGCTGCAGCCATAGGAGGCTTGGCTTTCTGTCAGCAGGTGCCGCTCAGTGGAAGCTGCAAGTACATGCAGCCTTCGCACTAGTGCCTGGAGCGAGAACTGGTCTCAGGCAATCAGAAGTTGTGCTTGCTGCAATTTCTGACCTGTAACAGTTTATTATTTATTTACATCTCCTGTCAGAGTTAGTACATGACCTAGCACAGAGAAGTTCATCCCCTTCAAAAGAGAAAACTCCACTTCTTTGACAAGGAAGTAAAAAACCCATGTGAAATCTTGAACTCAAAAAACATCTGAAAAAGGGTTCTGCTGATGGAAACAATGGGTGGTAACAGCATTCAGTGAATTTATCGTTCCAGTGAGTGGTTTTCAGTAGAGAATTTCTCTGAAGAGCTGCAGTAGGTAGATTTTTCTGTGACTTCATATGCAGTTGGAAAACACCCACTTCATCTTGCTTGTGCTGTTTTATTTAAACTCAATTGGCTTAATCCCATGGCAGCCAGGTTCATTTGATGTTTCTCTATTAGCTAAGCACCGCTGGATGCTCCAGCACGATATGCTTTATGGCGAGGAGTGAAAAACACAGAAGCAGATTGTAGTGTTGGTAGCATTCCCTGCCATTGCCCTTTTGCTCCTATTGAACATTGTGTTCTGCTGTGGAATAATAATGAGACTACACTGACAAGAGGTGACATGACAACCAAGACTGAGGTAAGGGAAACCACTTTGATTTCATCATTATCCTTGAGCTCCACAAACTGCCCTTTGTTGCTTGATGGCCCCATGCCCACACATCTTCATTCTTTTTCTGGCTCTTCCTTGCCTTATTGATTCATTCTGGGTGAAGAAGCTCCTACAAAAAAAAGGCAAACATCTCAGCATTGCTTCCACATTGAGAAGTGCTATTTCAGTTGCTAGGGGATCTGCTTAGAAAATAAACCCAGCTCTTAAAAACAGTATTTCCATTCCAGGCCACCTTACCTTATGCCGTTCTGTTGTTTCAGCTAATTTTCCAAAGAATCATACCCTGGTTTAGTTGTTCTATTAATATCTGGGAAGAAGTCTTTATTAAAACTTTAAACTGCTTGAGGACTAAACTTGCATGTATGCATACATCACAAGAAGCCTAAACTGAGTCATTTTCTATACTGGCAATATGTTGCCTAAATTCCTGAAGAGGAAGAAAGAAGAATGCTACAAAATCTGAGGGAAATTGTAGTGTAATTTGTGATTTTGGCTCAGGTCAAAGTAGTTTAGTGTAGGTCAAAATGTTCGAGTAGAACACATCAAATACAGTTTTAAACTTCAACAGTGTTCTTGTGAAAATTGTCCGATATGTCTGGTGAGAAAATGAAATGGATCAGCAAATTTTCTATGAATGAGTCTTCAGCATATGTGGAGAGGTTATCCACTTACAGGCTCAGGCAATAGCTCTAGCAATGGAAATCAGGGAATCTGGATGGAGATACAAAATTGTTAATAAAGTAATTGTCCCCAGATTAAAAATTTCAAAACTACAGATTCATATAACTGTGTCTAAGGTTAAGTGGAATGCAGCATTGGTAAGAACTGAAATAGAAGTCCTTGGAGTGTATTAGGTAAAGAACAGTCTATGCTTGCAAGTAATTTTAGCAGCTAAATGGCTCTGCTCATTCTCTGATACCTAATGATAATGTCTCCAATTTCACACATTGATTTTTAAACAATGCGTGTCAAAATAAAGTGAGTTCTTTAGTCAAATTAGCACAGTCACAGGTTTGCCGCCTTCTCCACACCTCATTGGAAACGCCACACTGTTGGAGCAAGCTAATTCCCTTATGCTCAAGGTGACTGTTGGAGTGGGGCTTGGAGCGTTCTGCCCAGGCCATATGCATGAAGGACCAGCTGCTTGTCAGCTGTAACAGCTGTAGCTCAGCATGGCCCATCCTCTAGAAAATGTTCCATTCTCCCTGAAAACTTCTTGAAACCTCTAAGCCCTACATTACCTTGCCAATAACAGACTTCCCACCAAATCATCTTCTTAGTGGACTCCAGACAAACACCTTTTTTAGTTTTTCCAGTACTTAGTATTAAATTAAGTGTAGTTTTAGTTAGAAAGAGGGTGGGAGGAAGAGCAGAGGAATTTATTATTGGCAAAAGGTATGGACAACCCTGGAACCACTAATTCATGTAAATTGTGGGACAAGGTCTGTGGGGTGGAGTTTCCTCTCTGGCTCTCTTACTCCATGGGAAACAACACAGGGAGGGAAAGAGAATTCAGGTATTACGACTCCTGAACCTGCTACAGACTTTAGACTCTAGTATACTAGTTTATGGCCCTATACACAGGCAGTATATTTACTAAAGACGGGCTCTTGAGGCATGCCTGCTGATCAGTTCCATGTGTCTCTTCTGTGTCTGGTAAGGGATAGAGTAAAATATAAAGGGAAACATACTTTATGTGGTCTAAGTGAGATACAGCTACTAAAATCTGGCACATGTATGTCTGTGTGGTTAAATGCTACAGAAGAAAGGGTCTGCAGTATGCAGCAAGTTGTTTCATTGTGCTGAATTTGATATGACCTTGGAAAACAGTATCTGTGCTAGCGGAGTGTAATCCAAATCAGTGCCAGGAGCATCTATGATGGAACAGAGATACTTAAAACCTAGTTTGGGGGGTTTTTTTGTTGCTTTTTTCCCCATATTAGGAAATACCATGTGAGGAGAAATTAAAGGGTGGTATGGTAGGATAGGAAAAGGACTGCCAGATACTCTAATTTGACTGAACCACTGTGTCAGCCCAAGAAAGAAAAGGGAGCAACAAGAACAGCTTCTCAGGCATCTCCATCTACCTAATCATACTTAGCTTCTGGGCTCCTCAAGATCTGGCCAGCAACAGCTTAAATATTTTTCCAAACTTTCTGAGCTACTTGGAAAAGGAATGTTGTTGTCTTGGTTGAGAAGCCCCAGCAGGCCTGTCCTTTTACCCATGGACTGCCTGGAGAACAGAGTCACCAAAGCCATTGAGGGCCATGAACTGTTACGATGCTGACAAGGGCTATGGCTGGCAGGGCTCCCTGTGCATGTCGGGCAGGTGTGTGGACATTGACAGTCACAGCTGTTCCTGACTGCAGGAGATGCTCCTTTCTGTTCTGAGCAACAGGGAATTCTCCCTGTTGAGGTGGTGGTGTGGATGGGGATGACATTGCCTCTACACTTGTTTTGGTACTATTAACCATGCTCCTTTTCGGTTTACTCCACAGATATTATGTGGGAAAGAGATCCCCCGCTGGGTGAACCGCCTGGCCTACTTCAGCTCGTGCATCCCCTTCCTCCAGAGCTGCCTCCCCAAGGAATGGCTGACCCCAGCAGCCCTGCAGAGCCACATCAGCCTTGGCCTCCACAAGGAGGAACAAGGGGACACAACAGATGAGGAGTCCCCCTCCACCTCTGCAGCCCCCTCAGCCTCAGGCACATCACGAACCTGTAGACATACACGGGTCTAAACTTCCCAGTTTGCCCCCAAATATCCCTGCTCTCTTGTTCTATTTATTTCTCACACTCTTTCGCACACACTGGTTTCTCTCTTCAACAGACAACACAGGGGAGGGAAGATCCTTTCTGCTTCAGACCCTTTTCCAAGGACTGCCACTACAGTTGCTTGGCAAAATGACTGTGAACCCCAACACAGAACTGAGGATTGTGGTGACTAAACTCTGTTCTCCTCCAGGGGCCTCCATGATCCTTGATACACGGAGAACTGCTGACTCTCTCAGGCATGAGAGCATGTGTATGGGCAGAGTGCACATACTGTGATGTTCCTTCTCCGGAACTGTTTTATCTTTTTATCTCTCCCTCTACTCATTTAAACTCAGCAGTCTCTTCTCTATTTTGGCTGGGTTTTCCCTTCCCCTATGACAAATCACCTGCCCACACCCAGTGAAGGAAACAGAGCCAGAATTCAACCTTCTCATCTCTTAGACCAGCAACAAACTCCACTCAGATCCATCCTTTTTGTAATTATCAGGTTTCTAACTCATGTGAAGGACAAATGAAAGGTGCTCCTGTTCTACAACCACTGGTTTTCAGTACTCAAATTTAAGAGCTCGAATGACTGTCCTGCTCTTGAAAATAATAACAAAGAACCTAGAAAATGAATGTGTTACTGTGGCTTTTCTTTGGGGTCAAAAAGAGGATGGGGCTGTGGTGATCAGAGGCAGCTACTAAGTAGATGCAGACATGACTCTTGACCATATTGGTGCTTTTTGGCACAGACCCCTCTCAGTTCTAATTCTAGGCAGTGTTCCTGGTTTCCTTTTTTCCCCCAGATTCCCTGAGGAATCTCTCTCCTAGCTGACAGTTGCTGGCTGTATTTGAGGAAATGGCCTTCCTGAGCACAAGGAAGAGGAAAGTGAATCTGTTTGGAAGGTCAGTATTTTCCTTCAGATTTTCTTCCTGCACTCACAGACATAAAACATGGCTTCAGAGCCATCCTTCCCTGGCCTATTTTCGAGCCGACCCAAGAAGGTAAAAAACAAATGGTGAACCCAAAGAATGTCAACGTGTTCCTTTCTCCTCCCTTTTTCGAGGTAGAGGGGGAAACTTAGGGCCACATCTGGAAAGCATAGATGACCCTTCCAATGCATGGGCCACCATGGTGCCTTCCGCTGTGTGCGCTGTTTCAGTGGAATGAAAAATGGGCACAGCTGGCTCACTGGCCTCTCCAAGCTGGCTCCTGACAAGAATCTGGTCCTTGGATGTACTTACGCTAATTCTGACAGCTGATGACAAAGCACAGGATGAGGAAAAGACAAGTACACTAACTCCTCCACTCAATTACCTCACTAGGAATTCTAGTCAGAAGGTATAGGAAAGCATCAAAGGGGAAATCCAGGCCCCCTGTTTCCCTTGCAACTTCTCTTGGCTACAAAAGGGAGGATGAAAAAGGAACAGGCACTGTGTTGAGAGGGAGTTGCCATTTTAGAAATGCTGTTCTCAACAGCTACTACCAAGTCAGGACTTCCGCCCTGCACCCAGAGAGAACTACAAGCCCTTAAGATGGTGGTTGTTTTCTTTTTTTGGTTGCAAACGTGTGCTAAGTCCAACCAGCTATTTCTTTAGCTCAGGTATACAGGAGTGTGTGCTTTCAGGGCTGAAGGTCTTGGCTATGACGTACATCATGTCTGCACAGACAACGTTTAATGGTTTGTTATATGTGCATGCCCTTAGTGAAGCAGGAGGCTCTGGAGAGATCTACTGGATGGAAATGTAACTCACAGGATGGCCTTGCTCCACGGCCTCCTGAAGTGATGTGTGTTTAGGCAACAAAACCTTTACAACATGCCTCTCATTTTCATCCTCTGTACAAACTGCTGCAAGTTCTGTACTGAACTTAAGACATGTTCCTTACTAACCTTGGCTACCCACAGCCAATGCTGCATTGTGAGCAATTCTGCAGCTCCTGGTAACCAGTCCAATACCAATCTTGATAGTCTGGCTTGTTCAGGGATGTTTCATAAGATTTCCATCATGATCTCCATGCCACTGCCCACAAACATGTTGCACAATGTACTGTTTCACTCTGTATTCCCCTGCAGTCGTGGTCATTGCAGGCTAAACCATTGCAGCATTGCAAGCTTCATTTGTCTGAAGTTCCCTGGGTTTCTGCCAACAGCCAGCAGCACGTTATGTGCGATGAATTTTAAAGGTCCTTCTCAGGGGGAAAGTGAGAAGAGGCTTTCCCAGAGCATTTGTCTAGGCCAGGGAAACTGCAGTCAGAAACATCTTGTTCCCATTGTTGTGACAAAAGCCAGCCAGCCATCACCCTTGTTTTTCTGCTCTGCACCTGACTTTCAGATAAAGCATCATGTACACATCTAGGATATGGGCTCCAGAGGCACATTTCACACAGAAAACCCTCTCACACTACTTCACAAAGTAAAAAATGCTTAACTGGCTGTATGGTAACCAGGACAAGAAAACCACATTTAGCCTACTTGGGAACATAAATACGTGCTTGAAGTATTGGGAACAACATTTGGGGCAAGCTGTGAATGTCCTAAAACCCCCAGATGTTTGTTTACCCACTTTTATGTTTGTCTATCTGTTTATGACAGTAGGGGTCACATCAAGGAGGCATCAAACCTTTGCTGTAAATCAAACCCAGAATATACTCCAGTTTTCAAAACTGTTTCTCCCTATCCCTCTCTGTTCAAGGTGACTGATCAATCAATAATGAAAAGAACAAAGTGACACTGTGGAAATAAAATATATATTGATGATGGCATTACCTCTGTAACTTAACAGCATTTTAGATTATTAAACATGAAGACATTTTAAAATCCTAATTTACTGTTCATCTCTGGCACAGTGTGTTTGTTGTAGGCATTTTTATTATCCTTCAAATTTTTACAAAATTGTTGTTATTATTACATAATTATATCACATTTGTATTTAGTTACACATTTACTTTCTCTTGCTGCTTTCTCTGCATAACACCATGTGGAAAATTTTAAATACAAACAGCAGTTTTCAATGAAAACAAAAGAACACCATATGAATCTTAACAAGAGCACTCCATAGCAGTGGAACAAACTCTTAACCCTTCTTCTTACAGCCAGGACTTTTGGTGTCCTTTCAAAAGTTGGGATGAGAGAGCACCAATTCTGCACATGGGCATCAGCAGCTGTGGGTTACGTCTCTAGCAATGACCTGATAGTATTCAGGTGGGATGGTAAGACTGGAGGTGAGGTTAGCCTAACACTGGAATATTACAGGTACAAAACAAACTGTTACTAGGGAAGGCATGAGAGGAGGGAAATAAGTAGTAACGTCTTTTCTCAGCATGTATTTATCTCTAGTAGCAAATGCCTTAATTTCATGCCATTATTCTTACTGATTTCTTTTTGGTCAGTTGCTGTCTTCTTCACAAGTCTGTGATATGAGGCCTATTTTTCTCACTCTTTAGAAGGGACAGCTGTGCTTTCAGAGGCCCTGGGTGAGCTGGTTTCCCAGCACTGAGCCTGTGCTCTATGATGAGTTCATCCCAGGCTCAGCACAGCATGGGGATGGACACAGACAGACCTGTTCTCTTGCTCTCACTGCTCCCAGCTGAGCGTTTGCACCTCTGGAATTCAGACCCATGTTGCCTTTGTGTTACTGAGGTATTCAAGAAATAGTCATTTCCTGCTATGTTATTTTTTTATTCTTCAGTTCTGTTTCTTTGTCTCTAGACTCTCAGAGACAAGGCTCTCAGAACAAGTTAGTGGACATTAGATTGCAATAATGTTAGCTTATCTTACTATATGTGCTTGGTTTTACTCTCATTTTAGTTTGCATATATGTGCTATCTTGGAAACATGGTCAGAAAACTTTGTTAAGTACCTCCACCACTTCCTTGATTAATGGAGAAGACCAAAGGACCGGATCATCAGTATTGCATTTTCAAATGTTTTTAATCACTCCTTGAGTTGAGGCAGCAGGTGCCTTTGTTCCACTTTGTCCCTGCCCTGCATGCCATCAGCAATGACTTGGAACGTCAAAAGGCTGTGTAGTGATTCAGAAGTATGTAAAAGAGGACCTGACATTCTCCTATCTCCACTCTGCCATTGCCACAGGCTACCAGAACAGGGCAGAACCTGTGGCTACAGTAACAGATAAAAACACTGCAGCCTGCGCCTGGAGAATGGGTGCTCCCGTCTGTAACAGGTCAGCGCTCCACCACCGGGCGTGCGGCTGTAGCGGAGATGTGTTGGGGTGGATGGCACTGCACATTTAATTCCTAGCAGGTATGAAGGGCTCTAAATATCAGAGTAAGGCTGTCCACTAGCACTGCTGTACCCAACTTTGTTTTGAAAAGGTTTTGTTGATTCGGACGAGGGATAACAGTGCAGAAAAACAGATGATCACGGGCGGCAATCTTCTCTCCTTAGGAAATAAAATTAAAATATACGGCTCGTGGCTAGGCCTTCTCAACTGTGTTCATAAGCGAGCTCTGAAGGAAGGCACGAGGGGGGGATGTGTGTGAGAGAAGAGGGCTGAGCCATGGCCGACGCCCAGCTCTGCCGCCGCGGCTCCCCCGCCGCTCGGGCCGCAGCGGAACGGGCGCGGGCGGCCGCGGTGCCACGGCGGAGGGGCCGCAGGGGCCGCGGAGCCGCGTCCCGCCGGAAGCGCCGGGGCCGGGCCGGAGGCGGGAGGGCGGCGCCGGGCCCGTGGGGCGGGAGCCGGGATGGAGAAGCTGCGGAGGCTGTGGAGGGGGCGGACGATGACCTTCGGGGTGCCCCTGCTGGTGAGCGGCGCGGGGAGGGCGCTGCCGGAGCCGGGGGAGCGCGGCGGGCGGAGCTGTGCGGGCAGGGAGCAGGCGGAGGCGGAGGCGTGTTCGCGGGTGGGCGCTGTGCTGTCTCCACGTCGGCAGGAGCCGGGTGTCCGCGGCCTTCCGTGTTCAGGGACACTGTTATAAAACATACTCCCAAAGATATTCCTAGCTGGAAGCTGAGGAAAATGCGTTTTGCTGGTGGTTTGGTTTCGTTTTGTTGTTGTTGTTTTGTTGTTGTTTGTTTTTTTGTTTTTTTTTTTTTTTCCCTGCGAAATACCACGTGTGTTTCTTGTTTTACTTTCTTTAGCTCTTCAGTGGGTTTTAAACTGCAGTGGCACTGTTGGTCTTATAATTTGTACATCTAAATAAGTGGAAAGATTTTGAGTGAAGTGAGTTGATGGGTTATAGGCAGCAGGTGTGCTCAAAGTGGTGAGTGAGGCATAACTTTTTAGTGTAGTCGAGCTTAGGGCAGATCAGTAATGTCGAAGGAATAAAACAAAATTATAAGACTCTCTTACACACATTACCTCTGTAGATAGTGCACGTTAGGTTGCACTTCCTTGTCCTAAGTACCTGTATTCATTAGGGGAAAAATGAAAAAACTCAGATGCACTTATGGATAAAAACCCAGGAAGGCAAAAGCAGCAGCACCAAGGCCAGTGTGGTTTCTGTTTGTGCAATTCATGTCTTCTTAGCCATCTATACAGTTGGTTTGCAAAAAGTAAGCAAATTTCAAGGTAGATGAAGGATAAGGCAAAGGATAATTCCAACACTTTTTATAGAGAAATCAGTGTAATCTTCCTCCAATATTCACCATGCCTTCGAAAAATGGAGTGGACCAAAGAAGGACATTGACACTCATTAGAGTTCAAAAAAGTTTAAGGCCGTTATTTTAAAGGGATATTACAGAGGTTCTAGAGTAAGGACTTTCATGGAAGTTGTTCATGTGGTTGAATACACTGAAGTATCTTTTCTCGAAATATTGATGAAGGCATTTGTAAGTCATGGAAACAGTTAAACCAAACAAACCAACCAACAAAACAGCGTGATAGTACCACAACTACATGAATCATTTGCATCAGCAGCTCCACTCCCTGCTGTTGCACACAAACTCTGCCTACAGCACCTTCCTTGAAGTGATCAAACACAGCGTTACAGCTCATTAGGTGTCCTGCTTGCGTGCATGTATACCTGAGAGGCTGTCCAGAACTGTGCTGCTTCATGCTTAGACCAAATTTATTTCATGTTTGGATTTTTTGTGTATGAATGCTCTGACGGTATTCTTCGGATTAATAACACTTTGCTTAGATGTTAAAGGTTGGATATAGTTTTAGCTTACAGTGCTTTCGTTTATCTAATTATTTGAGGCTTGCTACTTTTCTTCCAGAATCAGGGAAGACCAGCAGTTTAGTATTCTCCAGCTCAGTTTTAACTCAGTGGGAGGCCTGGGGAAAATACCATGTAATTAAACAATAGATACTTGAAGTGGTAACCTTGTGGAGGAAAAAAATATCACCACTGCTTTTTAATAATAAATATATCAGATTAACTGGTGTAGTAGGTGAGGAGATTCAACTGATACACAAGATTCTGATTTTGATAAAACTTCTACATTATCTTCCCTGTGAGAATTGCATTTCAGAGAACTATGGCAAAGATATGCTTCTTATCTTTTTAGTTCTCAAAAGGATTAAAAAGATACCATAAAATGTAGTTACCACATACTTGCCAAATTAAAAGGTATCTTTGGAGGTAAGGTAGGTCCTGCAGCAATAATGTGGGCTGTAATATTGTGAAAAAACAGAAGTGTCATTACGAGACAGAGGAACTTGTCAAAAGTAGAGTAAAACAGGGCTCTTCGTGTGTACTCAGTCCTCAGCTGGAGGTAATTTTTCAGCTCTCTGGTGCCATTCTGGACATGATGAAGATGAACTGCAAAGTCTAGAGGAAAGCAACATAAAAGGTGAAGCCGACATTCCATCTTTAAGGAATCCTTGAAGGAATTGACTTTGTTTAGTTTAGAGAAGTCTGCAAAGTTCTGTACGTTGTACATTGAGAGTGGTGATTGCCCTTCATCACTTGGGAAAGTACCTCCAAAATAAATGATCATGTGTTAGGAAAATACTGCTGTTTTTTAGGAAAGAGCACTCTGGTACATAACTAGGGTTTTTAAGATGAGCTTGAACAACCATCTGGCAGCAGTGGCATAGATTGTCTCAGTTCTGCTTCAGTGCTGGAGCCAAGACATCAGCATCCCAGGCCAGGCCTGTGGTTGTCCTTTTGGCCATCCCCAGTGTTTTTGCAAGATTTTCCATAGGTCATAGCAGGAATTTTTAAGACTGGTTTCTTTGACTTTGTACTGCCTAATTTCATTCTGTTCCTGTTACGACAGAGTCCTTTCCTCCAGACACAATATTATATAGAGGAAATATTCTATTATATTTCTTTCCAGGATTTCGTGTCTCCCTGCCTTAAAATTATTTTGCCTTGTGAATACTTCAGAATGTTTCTGTCTTGCTGCCCAAAGGCTTCCCAGGGAGTAAGAAAAAGGAAAATTCATGCAATTGTCAGTTACCCAGTTGTCTACGAAATTCTGAAGGCATCTCTGAAACTAAAGAGAATTGTGCTAAAAGATCAATTAGAACAAAAATGACGGTAAATCTAGACAGAAGGAGCATGCTTTGGCAATCCTTTAAATTCTGCTGAATTTGTTAATAATACTGAAACCAAAGGTTTCTGGTAGATTATTAGATTCTGTACATAATTTTTTTCTCTCTAGACAGATTCAGGACTATTCTTCTGTACTGCTGAACTTTTCATCAGTACCATATTTGCTTTATTGGCAGAAAATAAATCAAATGGCTTTCATATCTTGCCTTTTTATACTGCATATTTGAATGAAAAATCCCCGTGCCAAAATTGCTAAGGCTCCAAGGTTAGAGAGATCCTAGTTCAAAGAAAGATGGCTGTCTTATTACACAGACACCCCCCAAATATATCTTTTAAATATTTCTTGCTTTTTAGTGTAAATTATCCTGATAGTTTTTTATTTGTTCATTTGGTCTTGGGGCTGATAGAATATTTCAGGGAGAAGGAATTTTCTCGGTTGATCTTTAAACCTCGTAGTGACAGCAGCTTTCAGAGTAAGATGTGTAAATCACAGTTTTCAGTCATACTTTCTCAGTAGCTGAAAGTGTTTCTTTATGAGCACCAACGAAACTGTAGGGGGTAGGACTTAAACCTGCGGGAGACCTTGGTTTGTGAATTTTCCTGTAGCTTTGTAAACTTTGCAGATACAATATCTCTGTGTGGCATAAAACAGTAAGCACACAGGGGAGAGTGATGTAACCTGGTATGGAATGTCTCTACAACTTGAACGCGATCAAGTGAGCAGTCCCAAAGCATTTCTGAAGATGGTGACATCTGTGTAGATGTTGAGATGAACTCCAGCAACCTTACAGGTGTATCTAAAATTTGCTGTTGCAGTAGAGGGCTGTGCCACCTCTGTGGTAACTTAAACACCTTTGTCACCTATATTGACATCTCCGTTTCCTATCTTGATAATGGGAACTCTTTCCTTATCACATGAAGCTTAACTTACAAGTCTTCAGCATACATGGCTCTATTATAAGAGGAGAGCTTCAGTTTCTGCTGCTTTATATTCCACAACCAGCTCTACCTGACCAAAAGGGATGTGTCTGTCAATGTCATATTGCTGCAGTGATGCTTCTGTAAGATGCTGAGAGAGCAAGGTTCCTTGGTCTTGCAGCTGGTGCATCTTCCTTATGGGACACTGAACATGTAAGGTCACTTCTCTGGTACACTTGGAATATTTGAGGTCTAATGGAAGTTATTTTTTTCCAACAAGTTTAAATGATGGCTCGGTATCATTAAGGAAACAAGTTTGGATTTCAAAATTGCAAAGTAGTAACAAATGTAAAATACGTGTTAAAAACCCCCATATTGTTTCATATGCTCACAGCACTTCCCAAGACTTGCCTTTATGGTTGTGTCTCCATCTGATTCTAGGCAAGGATTTTTCAAACTCTCTAAGCTGCAGAATGAATGTATAGATGCAGTTCCAGTTCTGTCAGTATGTTACAAGGGAAAAAATTATTTTCTCAGTATCTGAAGTGACATTCTAGCAGAAAAAAATATAGTCTGTTGTTCATTTGATGATTGTTATTGCACACCTAAAATAAGTATATTGCACTGTGTATGTAGTAATGCAGATTTTCAGATTTGCACTATGTTGCAACATTCTCCATACGTATTGCTGTAGATTTTGACTTCCTTTCATTTTTCTGGGGTTTTGTGGGTTTTTCCCCCCTCATCCTGTAATGACTGCTTTTACAAGAACTTTGCTTCTCCTTCTGGATCTTGTGTTTGGTGTTTTACATGGCATGTCTAGTGTTGCCAAAGGAGAAGGTACAGGTAGCTTGGAGCAGTGAAAGATTTTTCTGTGAATAAATATGTTTCTAAAATCTATTTCCACTAGTGATTATTGGCACAGACTGTGCTACAATGCCATCTACACTGCTGCCTTGAACAGTGCAGGTTTACTTTGATAAACACTTTGTCAAGGGATGCCAAGAATGCATGTCATGGACAGGACTAGAAAAAAGGTCAGATTAGAACAAGTCTCTAACAGTGCTGCAGCCATGTGCTCAGTGCTTCCAGGCACCATTAGAGAAGGTCAGTGGCATCTCAGGCTCTCATTAATGAGCCAGTTGTTTTGACAAACAAAACCAAAACAACTTCTCCAGACATCAGGACACGAAATTACATGTCCATGGATTAGTTTTTTTCACTGGTGTGAAGTCAGGGTCATCTGACTTCATCAGCCAGGACGGATGCCCAGAAATATTTTGCAGATATATGAAATGATATTTTCTTGTCCTGTGAGTTATGTAAGGTGAAAGTTTACAGGGTTAATGGGTTAAATTTTCATAGCTTTCTTTAAGTTCAACATTTCTTGATTGTTTAGTAAAAAACTGCTCAATTTGGAGTCCTGGAGTATGCTAAATACGAGGCATGCTTTTCCCCACAGATTCTGGACGATCTGCCCATAAAATGATGATATGAACACTGGAAATACGGAAAATTTTTCTTAGGAGTAATCATGATCCTGACATCTTATTGTTGCTAGCAGTGTCCATGAGTAGAAACTGTTATTACATTTTCTTCTGATACTATTTAAAGAAGGATTACTGCAATCAGCATTTTTCATTTTTAGAAATGTCAGTGTTATTGCTAACATCTTTCACATTATTGCCTTGAACAATTCATAACACTGAATTGCAGGACTTTTATTAATATCTATTACTTCATGTAACTTTACAATAAAATTTGACATATGCAGAACAGTTGATTTAAATGTTAATACATTTTTGAGAGATGAATAGAAGTTAACATTCACCCATGAGACGATAATTCTGGTTTCTAGTATTTGTAGATAAATTGTGATTGCCTGTAAAAGTCACAAGTATTACATTTGCAGCCTAGAAGAGCAATAAATACAAAAGCGTTTTTAGAATTTAAAAGTTGTTGCTCCCAATCAGTGAATAATAGAGTGTTGTTTTTATGCTTCAGTGACTTATATTATACACGTTGGGTCTCTGGGCCTGTGATATGTCTTCTGCTGTGCTACTGCTTTGCATCTCCTGTTCATCTGTGTGTGTTTGAATCCACAGTGTGGAGCTCTTCCAGACAAAACTAGCCCTGGAACTGTGTGCTGGTGTGGAAGCCAGAGTGTTCAGGCTGCATGGGCTTCTGTAGAGCCCAGTTTGTGCAGTCTGAATTAGCTGACTTCCATCTTTCAGTTGACTGTTAGGTCTTAAAACTTCTGAGTTCTCCTTTCGAATCAATGCCTTAAATTTTTCATTTTTAATCTTTGAGAATAGTTTTCCAGATATACATGACAAACAAATAGGCATTCTTTAGCACTTCAGATTTTCCCTCTGTTTCATTTCAAAACATAAAGGGTGCATTTGCATTGTTCAATGCTGTTAGAATGGACTAATCTGACACTTAGGGATCTGAGGTTGTCTCTTGAGTCTCAGAACAGAAAGAGAAGGACAGACTTGCCTGTTTTCACTCTGTCTTTAGTCCTGCCCTAGGTCTCCAACTTCTCCAAGGGATTGTGATGGTAAAAGTGTAAGATTCATGTTTACTCTACAGAACGTTTAATCTTCATTCCTTGTTCAGGATTAGCAATAGGGAAATAACACTTCTTGTGGTTTCTTTTTATGCTCTTTTATGCAGGTTTCACTTTATTGCAGTTTTGAGCAGGGCCTAACACATCACAAGAGCACCAGCTTGCCACAAGGTGTAAACACTTTCTCATTGTAGTTTACCTTGGCTAGATTTGAACCTGTGAGTAGTGCAAATGATAATTTTAATAAGGAATTGAAATTTTGGTTTTTAGAAGCTTATGGAGAAAATGAAGGTGGTGTTCAGAAACTGCAGCTTGACCACCAGGGCAGACTTGGATTTCAAACAGCTGCAGCTGCGGAGTGAAATTCCCTTGCTGTCTGACCAACCCAAGTAATGTGTGTAATGCAAAATGACAATGCTGTGGCTGAAAATGCCCTTTTTTGCTCATGCTCACATTGAGGAACATGTGGGTTTCTATCTCTTCTGCATTATTCTTAGATTGGTTTCTATTACATGCATTTTCTTTGGTTTAAAACCTATTATGAATTGGACATTTTAACAAACAAAAGTTTTGTTTTCTCATAAGACATTGAATAGTAAGATTGAAGGGTATGGATAAGGGTTTTTTTTGTTCTCTGGCCTGTAGCCATTCATATTTGCAATCTTTAAAATCATTGCTTTGAACATTCTCTTACACTGAGCCAATTAACCTGATACCTTGGGCCAGGTTTAATATTCTGCACATGTTCTACATGCTGTGCAAACTACACTCTGCTTTATCAGTCAGTTACAGTTGGCTCCAGTTTATACCAGCTGCTGTTCCTGAATGCCAGCATGGTATCCATGTGGCCATCCACTGCTATATTTCATCCATTTTTGAGTGTAATGCAGTTCAGCCTTTCTACAGGGTGCGATTCTAGCATATGCATTAAGTCAGAGCATTCACTTGCTTGGTGTGCCTTTGAATGAAATAACTCCTGATGGATGCACGGCTTTGGTTTCTGTTTTCCCCCAAAGGAGAACTCTGGTGTGAACTAAAAGTTATTTCCATTTTTTATAGATAAGAAGTAAAGGTAGACCCTCTTTTGCTTCCATTGAGGGTGAGGAGAGGATTTAGTAAGTTTCTGAGAAGACTTTGCGCTGTTTTTCTCCTCCACGGTTTCAGCGTTAGAGCCAAGTGCGGGAATGGCTGTGGGAAATAAACTTTCGAGAGTTAGAGCTGGCAGAGGGGGGCGCTTCAGGTTAAGATGACTTGCTTGGTCTTTTCTGGGACTGGCAATTTGCCCGGCTACTTTATTTAGGGAAAAGAAAAGAGACTTCAGTCTTCTGGACTGCCAAATTGCCATCTTTCACTGGCCTTGCACTGCACATCTGACAGTTCTTTAAAAAGGAGCCGCCAAAACTCTCTTTGCTGTGATCACTGCAAACTGAACTAAAATAATTCACTACTGCTCTAGTTTTGAAGCATCTGATGAATAGCTGGAGAGTTCTGCAGCAGCAGTCTTGAAGAAGAGTTTAGAAAATTACCATGTTCCTTCTTCGTATATATATCATAACATTTTCTACTACTGCATGATCTGCGTTGCCAGCACTAAACACTGTGATTTGGTTAATTTAGGGATTTATGACTTTGTAATAATCTCTTTCACAACTGGTACTGTAGTAGGAATGGCTTTCTCTAACAACAGGGGTGCCTGTAACGTGGCAAATTGCTGGTGCTGCCAGAGAAGCAGTTTCTTATTATTTTGTTAACCCAATGAAGTGAAGTTGGTTGCTTTAGATTACGCAGGAAACTAAAAAAGGGATCTGTTCTAAGTCCTAAGTTCTGCTGTTATGAGCCCTCAGTGACCACCCACTGTAGCTGGTGACAAATACAAGTATTTCCCATCCTAAGATGCAGTTTAAGGGATCAGTCTGATGCCATCTATAACTGATTGCATAACATACTTCCCAATGGAGATGTGAACAAGTAGAATTTTTAAAAGAATGTTATTAAAGAGAATTTTATGTCATTTTTTTACATAAAATGTTTATTGAGGTTGCTGAGTGTATGTGACAGATGGTGCTCTTATGTCACATCCTATCTTTCATTTTGTTTTGGAACATGCAAGTCTTCCATGCATGCATAATTGCATTACAACATTGTAGGGGGTTTTTTGTGTACTCGCTGAAACATAAAGAAATAATCCAATGTGAGATCTTTAATGGAGGTTGTGCTAGCAGTGCTGTTAAGCTGCTTGCTTTGGTGTTAAGTGCTGGCTAACTAGTATGGTTAATGACCTTTGCCTCCCTAAGTTAAACTTCAGACGTAAAGGAAAAAATGAGAAGTTACTAACATTTCTTCAATCTGCTGAGAGCATTCAAGTAACAATAGATGATGTTCACTATATAATGTTTTTTTCTCTGCATTGTGAAGCAAATAAAATGAATAGTTCCCTCACAATAAAAGAACGAAGGTATATGTGAACTTTCCAGCTTGAGTCTCCATCAGATGCCAGTGCTTTAATATTTTATCATGTACATTAAGTATCCATATGATTCTAAAATTGTAATTAAAAAACCAAATTTATTATATAACATTTATTTTCCCCCTTCAGTTAACAGGAGAGTGAACTTGATCCTGACTTCATTAGAATGTTGCCAACCTAACTTATATTTATATGGCATCCTGAATAGCTTCTACTGTCTTTTTATGCCTGGACTAGTGGATGCAACATACTGGACTTCACTGTTGCCTTTGGGTTACATTGGGCGAATTTGTCCATTATAATGCTTTTTAAACTGAAGAGTGTTTTGCAAGGAACGTAGAGATTCTCTCTGTTTTACAGCTTGGGGAACTAGAAAAGTACGTGAGACATACAGAATATGCAAAGTCAACAAGCCAGTAAAGGTGCTGGAAATTCTAAATCTTATCCTACTTCCAATTATTTTGACTGGTGATTCTTGCTGGTTCACTTTATCTGTAAATGCAGGTAACTGAAATTAAGGTAGCGAGAGCATCTTGCCTCATAACGCAACAGAAGAGAAAGGAAACAGTTAACGCCAAGACTAGTATTTCTACTCCATGCATTGTCAGTCACTGAGTCCTTTGCTACCTTTAATAGTATTACAGTTGCATAAATTCATTTATACCTTTTTTTATTGGCTTTTGAACACAGTTTTCAAAAATGTAATTGACTGAATAGCTGTCCATTGCTGCTCTGGCCTGTGTAGATGAATGCGATTCATGCTCAGGGCTGTCAGCTGACTGTATTGACATGCTGTTGGGTGATTAAATAAGTGCTGAATATGACTGATTCTGGTCTGGTTTTGCAGTGAAGTCAGACATCATGTTTGGTTCTTCAGAACATTGGTCAGGTGGACTTGTGAACATATTATTTATATTCTTTGTGTGTATTCTGTACTTTGCAAAATTATTTAATCTTAGTCCTAACCTTCCATCATTACACAGTGTAATATTTCAGGAGCATTTGTTCTTTCTTACAGCATCAATGTGCTTTGTCTCTGATGGAGCTTAACTGATGTTACATGGTAACATAAATCAGCCATTGCAGTATTGGAAATGTAAAGGCCTGATAAGCCTGGTAATGCCTGATAAGCTAAATGTGCCAACTTGCCAGGCTTGTTATGCTGCTTCTGCTGTATGAAAAGCAAAAGTACATCACAAACCGAGTGGGTTTTTTCCTCTTAGTAGTACCAAGGTGTTGCGAGTAAAACTGCAGTGTCAGGCCAAAACCTGAATTCCTAAACAGGAAATGAGAGGTGCGTGTGTATCCAACTTCTTTACTGTGTGTAGCTGCAAATGTAAAATGCACTGTGTCATGGGTGGTTGCTGTCAAACAAGTGATAGGATGTGATGAGACAAAGTGAGTAGCACGTGACTTACTTCATGCAACAACCTTCAACTTGATTTTTCGTAGTTGCAGTGTACATTACAGAGTTTTAAAGCTAAAGAATGTAATATTTCTTTTTTAGCTTGCAGCATGGCTTTGTAAGCCAAAGTCTTCTAATTGTTCATATTGCATCTCATAACAGGATATACTCCATGCAAGTTTGTTGTTGGGCAAATTAATTTTTAATTGATGTCACAAGTAATTGCTGCTTTCTGCCTGGTTTAACAGCTGAACCATTTCTAGTGCAGTTGCTTTTGCCTTGCCGTAGACATTCTTGACAACATACTAATATGAAAGAAAGGCAATAAGCTCTGGTTTGTAACAGCCATAAACTTGTCTATAGCATTTCAGATTTGTGTTTATTAGAACTTAAAGTTTATTAACACAGTGGCTGTAAATTAACATAATACTTGTTAGGAATTAAAGAAGATCAGCTAATGAAAATTTATGCTGAGGCGTCAACCATGTTAAAATTCAATTACAGTCTGATCCTTGAGATTTTCAGCATTATGTGCTACTATATCTTCATCTGACAAATCTTCTGATTTGATTGAATAAATCTTGAATAACGTTCAGGTTATTTTTAACTCTTTTGAACACTTTATTTTCTGCTATCTTTTCTTACCAAAATACTGACATGAGAAAGGCTTTTACTTCGTTTTTGGTTTTTTTTTTTTCTACTGAGTATTTTGATGATTCAAGATCTGCAAGATCATCATTAATCCCTTGACACAGTTATGGCACAAGTATGATGCCATCCAGTTTTTGGTCATTCATATTTCTAGTTGCTGGACTTGGTACCATATGATGATTTTCTGATTGGCTTTCTGAAATTAGTGGTCTGTGGCCTAGCAACTGGGTGTTTATGTTGCATAATTTGTGTCTATTTGTTTCTGATTATCAGCTAGATTTTTAAAGCTTATCGAAAGGGCCAGAAAGAAGCTCGGGAGCCTTTAACTCCTGGCTACTGGTGAAGGGTTTCTTCTTCTTTGGACAGAATACATCAGTTCTGTGGTGCCAGTCTGTACCTTACCAGCATCTAAGAGTGTGTATGGAGAGAGTGTTCACGTGGTTGTGAGTAGTTTTACCTCTTGGTGGGAAATGATGCAGTCCTGCAACTCTGAGAATTAATAAATGCAGAAGGCAGGTTTTTGTTTCGAATTTCTAATTCTTTGCGGCCACAGTGACATGAGCTTCTACTTTCTGGAAAGAACATGCACTTTGACTACCTGTGCAGCATAATTATAACAGTTCTTGGACCCAGGCTGTTGCTGCAAACCTAATATGTAGTAAGAAATCAGCCAGCAGTGTGTAGAAAGCAGCAGTTCAGCAACAGCCTGTACAGAAGGACTGTAACAGCAAAGTTGCATGATGAAAGAGGGTAGTGGTGGTGGGTTTTGTTTGGATTTTTTTCTGCCTTCACTCAGGTTCTTAGAGCTTTCTCATGCTTCTGCCTTCCTTAGATGTGAAGCCTCTTGGCCTCCGTGCATCTGCATTAACAGAAAACAGCAGACACTCTGTCAGGTCAGAGCAGTAGCAAGAGACCTGACTCTTACACAAAGTAGCTAGATTTCTAAGCTAATTTTCAAGTCTCTTCTTTTTTTTAAACAATACTTAATCTTTGGACGATCTATCCGTTTCTAATGGTAAAAATACATACACAGTTTTGTGATACCACTCTGTCATAAGAAAGAATAATATCGTGATTTCTTATGTGGATATGAAGCCTCCCCATTTCTCCCTTTATTATTCTTAGGCTTCACAGGCATGGAGGAAATTACAGGATAACTAAGGAGTGATAAAAGGATAGGTGTGCTGGATATGATTTCTTAGCCTGGGTGATAATATATTATTGAACTATAGCTACAGTCATGGTCTGTTCAGAAGCTTAATTAGATCTGTTACCCACAGACATCAGAGTAAGTCAGTGTGGCATTGTTACTTCCCCATGGAGTTTGAAAATTTATGAGAATAAAACCTGTGGCAGTGAGGTAAAGGTTCCTTTGCTGCTGTTAAGTCAAGAAACCACATGGGGAGGGAAAAAAGGGGGTAAGAGGCGAGGAAGTCCCTAGAAAGTCTGAGTCATGTCGCAGCTGTCTTTGTATGAAGGAGGAAATGTGTGAAACCCAGGCCTGGAGAGTGGAAGAAGGCACCTGTACTTATTTTCTGATGTATTATTTTCTTCAGCTCCTGGTGTTTCTGTTGGAAAAATAGCAGAGTCCCTTGAAATGAACTGGGGCAGCATGCACAGTATTTTTGGTAGGTGTGCAAAGTGTTCTTTTTCATAACATTTCTAACACATCTGTTTTCATTTTGTTTTCAGCTCTATCTCATTGGAGGATCTTTTGGGCTCCGTGAGTTTACTCAGATAAGATACGATGTTCACAAACTACATGGCAAGGTAGTTTAAATGGTTTTCTTTACTTTTCATTTCATTATGCCTGCATGCTGCTTTCTAAAGAATTGATAGGACAAGCCAGCTTGGTGTAGGGGATTCGCCTTTCACCCCTTGGCCCTGAGCTACAGCTGAGTCTCACAGGCAGTAGGCAGAGTAGGTAACAATAAAGGGGCTGACATGATGATGAATCCTTTTACCATCCGTGAAAAAATCAACATAAATAATAGAAACATTTTGTTCCTTTGGTTGATTGTAAGTGGCAATTCTGAATCCTGAGAAGGAAGCATAGCACATCTAGAAGGAGTTTATTACAAGGGTACTGCATCCAATTTAGACTAAGAACAGGTATTTTAAAAAGATCGGTTTTAAACAATACTTGGCAGTGAGCATTTAATGTTAGATGGTTTCCGGGGCTTGGCTTTGCGTTGGCTGAGACAGGCAGATACCTTTGACATTGTGCTACATCCTGTTCTTTAAGCCTTGTGAAAGAAATGAGCTAGTCTCTACCCATTGTGTCAGAATATCCTGTATATAAGAAGCCTTTCTTTAAATGAAGATGAAACCTTCTGTCTGAGGGAAACAGCATGTTTACTAGTGCTACTTACACCTCCAAGTGTAATGCTAGTTCCAAATTGCATATGAAATGATCTGAAAGGAGCGTGTCAGTTCAGCAGAAAGTAATATTGGCTTGCTTTCCCTGGTTTGGTAATATGCAGGTCTGCTATTGCAATGCAGAGAGACTTTCTGGTCTCAGAGCTGCTAACTTGAAGGTTGCACAAAGCTGTTTTAAAGACTCTATGCCACTTTATATATTAAAAAAAAAATTATGCAAGACTCTGGATGCTGTGGCTTTCTACTGTGGTGAAATCTTTGAGATCCTGAGCTGTTGACAGTTTGGAGACCCCTTTGCTTTGTCTTAGATACTTGTGGACCATGTAAATTACTTTAATCATTCCTCATTGTTCTCTGTTGCATACCTGACTATGGCCTTCCGTGCACCATGCGGCCCACTCCTGCTCAGAACTGTGTATGACAGAACCTGTAGAGCAGGGAGAGTAATCTTACAACTCTTTTCTCCAGTGCTGTCTTCTGGGTAGCTATTTTCTATCATTTCTAGCCTTTTAGGACCAGTTGGAGCCTTCTAAGTTTTTCTCCAGCCAGATGGGGATCACAACAGGGCAAGAATTTGCCTGTTGTGTTCCTGTTAGTTTTTGGGTCAGATTCATACTCAGTGTATTGCATTTGACCCCCATGATCTGCACTATGACTGCAGGCCAGGGAAAATCACTGTTAATAGTTGTGCTAATTCAGATCTATGAGACTCTTTGTCCCAGCATTTATAGTCAAGGGCAGCATCACCGAATTAGTCAGTAGTACGTGAAAGCTCTTGAGTGGAAGCTACTTCACCCCAGAGTTCTTAAACTCCGAAAAGCTAAAAGAGGACTTCTGAGTTATGCTCTAACCAGTATTACTTAGGTCTGCAGCTTCTCTTTTGTGTTGTCTTTTTCTTTTCCTTGCAGTTTTATTCAGAAGTAGATGACATTTAAGTAAAGAACAGTGCAGTATTGGCTCAGAACTAGCAACACCAACTTTGGGTTTGTTTGTAGACAGGCAAATCAAAGCAATGTGTTCCATTCATTTCTGTTTCTATGTCCATAAAAACAGAGTTGAAAGCCATTCTAATTCACTAAATAAGACAGCAAAGGAGACTAGAATGTATTTTAATGGATAAAAAAAATCTAGTTTAAAATGTACATGGAACTCAGGAAAAGAACATTAATATGAGTAATTTAAAAGTGCTGTTAAAATCCTGATGCTTTTCTCATATAACACAGTTGGACTATTGTAAATCCTTATCAGAACAGGGATGGCTGGACTAGTGCTCTTATTGGGGGTTGGACAGTTACATGCAAAGTGCAATAGGCAATAAAAGAAATAAGATTTTTTTTTTTTCAGCTGCTCCTTCAGAATAATAAGAATATTTAATTAAATAACACTTTCCACACAAGGAGCTCAAAAGACTTTCACAGAATTTAAATGAATTAAGCTTCATAGTCCTACTGCCAGAAAAGGTAGGCTTATTTACATTTTACTCCTGAAAAAATGGAGGTTGCATAAATTTAAGCAACCCATCCTAAAGCGGGCTAGGATTCATAACACTTGAGTGCCTATCTTTTTTGATTATATTTTAAGGATGTGCAAATTCCAGTATGTCACCTTTTGTAAGCATGATTCCTGAATTTGTTTTCTTGCTAGTTCAACTGCTAAAAAGACAGAGCTTAAACAGTCCTTTTGTGGTAAATCTCTAATACGTTTCAGATGCCAAACTGTGATCCTTTGCCTTCAAAAGTACCTGTTCTTTTCCTTTTTCACTCTTAACTTCACACTGTGCTTAGAGGGAAACCACATTAGTAAGCACCTTCTCAGTCAACAGTGATAGTCAAAGGCAGCACTACAGTAGAAGTGCTGCTATGTAGTCTGTGTTTCAGTGACTGAGGGGCTAGCTGCCACTTTGGATTCTTGTGGCTTGATGAAAAAAGCTGCATTAGTAATAATGACTATGTTATTAATGTCAAACTGACTTTTGAAGAACATTCCCTGATAAAGATATTAAAATTCAAGAGAAAATGGTGGTTTGGACCTTTGAGGGAGTAGGGTTTGGCTGCGATGCACTGGGCTGGGGCTGGCTTTAGGGTTGGGAGAGAGTCAGAGCCTAGAGCTGTAGATGGAGTGGGGCTGAGAAGGGGCTGCAAAAGGAATTGTGTCCTCTTGTTCATTTGGGCTGTGTCTTGGGATCTTGGACTGCAGCTCAGCCAATGCATAGGATAGAGAGACAGAGCCTAGAGCTGCAGCTGAAGAGGGGCTGTTAGTATCTAAAGAGCAGATAGTTCATCCATTTAGTTCATCTTTGGATATCAGGGCCTCAGATATGCCCATCTCTGGCAAAAGCAAAAAACCGTTTTGGCAACACTTTTATCTTCTCAGAATACCTTGATCAGTAATATTCCCTCAGCACCATGAATGTCCTGCATTTAAAGGAAGCTTGCTGAGGCTCTTACTGATGTAATGCCTGTTTATGCTAGTCAGAATTTTCCTGAAACTTATCAAGGACTTCTCCATTATCTATTGTTGCCAAAATGTCCATTAAAGGACAAATCATTAGGTTAGGTAATTGTTCACTTTCTGGGAAGAATTTATGCAAATCAAAATTGGTTACAGAAAACCAGGTATGCTTATGGGAGAACCATGTGGAATTAACAGAGAAGAAATTAGTAGGTCTGTATAGGCGTTGTTCCAGATGCCTTTATTCATAAATGGAAGACTAGACGTTTTCTTTGTCTTTCTTCATATGTATGTAATTGGAGATGCTTATTTAATTTATTTTTTTTTACAGGAAATGTTATTTCTATTAAATATACAGATGATGTTTTTTCAACTATATAACAGTCAATTGTTTTTATATACTGTGCACCCATTGTTGTCATTCCAAGTGTTGTAGAGACTTGCTGATTCAGAGTTAGTTTTGGATATAAGAATCTTGGAATGTGGGGTGTGGTCTCTATAAGGTTGGCTAATAGCTACTGTAGAGAATTGAAGGGAACTGACATATTAACTGTATGGAAAAGTTTATGCTTTCCCCCCATCAGCAAACCTTTTAGAGAGTTTTTAAGCTCTAAAATGACTCTCTTGAAGTACCATTGCAAGGCAGGTTCTCAGACTTTTGGGATGGGATAGGACTGAGTTCCTCCAGGGTAATGTGCAGCAGAAGCACTTCTAAGAAAGCTGGAATCTCTATACGATTTTGTTAGGAAACAAAACATCAATTAGCCTTTGAAGTCTGCAGATATTTCCTGCTGTGGGTTATGTACGATAGTGTTACATACTTATCTCTTTACAAACAATGAAGATCCTGTTCACTTTTCCTTCGTCCTGTGCAAAGTGAGTGCACCCCAAAAATAGAATGCTAAGAAATAATACTAATGTTTTCTGTCATAATGAGGTAGAAAGTAGAGGCAGTAAAGAGTCAAAATGATAGAATTCCAATTTCTCCTCCATGAGTCTTACCCACAAAACAGTTGTGCATTTAAATATGTATGACTGTTGCATTGCATTCCAGGAATTAAAATCCAGATGAAAATGAAAGTTCCTGACCTGTTCTTTCACCATTCTCTATGAGCAATAAAACTGTAACCTGACAAAGAGTGTGAAAGGAGTGGTTGTCGTGGTTGGAAGCATACTCAGTAAGCACACTAGGAGTGTAAAGCCTGCTTTATGCAGACTGAAGATTGCCTTTAAAATTTCGTTCCCAGTGTTTTTGACCAACTGACTGGCATGTAGTTACCCACGAGGCATTGCTTATTGACACTTATAGAGTGTTAGTGTTGCCATTGTGAATCTTCATTTATTGTATACTTGCTTCATCTTAAGGACGTAATTCAAGTAATTATATAACTGTGAGGATCTCAGCTTTCATTTTACAATCCTGGACCTTGAATTGGGAAAAAGAGCACATGTGACGTGTAGATTATTCTGGAAATCTTGCTGTCCTTTGAAGAGAAGGTTAACACTATCACTTATGGCATTCTGACCATTTTGCTTTACAGCAATCCTCATAGTGGGGCTTGATAGTGATGTAAGTGCGGTGACTATCTGGTTGGTTATACTCAGTATTACAGGTTCAGAATATTGCTAGTTGGTCCCTAGTGCTGTTCTTTAATATTGTGTCTTTAACCTCATGAGTGGGTGTCAGGAGACCCACAGCAGCATGTGATTTAAATAGCACCCACTGATCTCACTGGAAATTTTATATCCATCTTGTTCAGGTTCTTTCTTCAGTTACCTCCTGCACCACAAAGCTCCTCTCTGCCTATCTCACTTTCTTAGTCTGTAGAATATAAGTAATTAATGCTGCTCTACTTTACACAGGAAATAGGAAAGTTAATTAATTCAAATAAAATGAATTATTTAAATTCATATGAGTATTAAAAAATTTCCTCAGGTGAGATCCATTAATTCAAGTGTTCTGAGTCAGGGTGAAATAGCTGGGAAGAAGTAGGAGCAGAGAACTGACTGGTTTCCATGACACCTTTATGTCAAGCAAGAGCACATCTGACGTTTGCCTCAGAAAGGTGTAGGAAGTCAGTCCAGCACGTTCTCATTGTTACAAGTGGATAGTTGAGAGGTGGTGTCTGCCTATTAGAATGCTTTTGTCTTGCTGTCAAAACACTGCTCTGTCCACACACATACTGCAATGAGTTTCACACTGTTCAGCTGAGGTGGTTGCAACTGCAGCGGCACACTGTTTAAATTAGGTTCAGCATCCACCCAAGAAGGGAATTCATCTGCAAGTGACTGAACAAGGCTGTGCCTTGTTGCTGGCTGGCACATTCATATTGCTGTCCTTAGGTAAACTGCCTCAGGTATGTCTGTGGGAGTTGCACATGTGGGCATGTCCTGGAGCAGTGCAGTAGAAATTGTCTGTTGGTTATTGCTTCCATTTTACCTGCCTATAAAGTCCATCTGGACAGGATTTCTGTGCCCCAGCAGAGGTTTTGGTTGTTTCTTTAGTTTGTTCTGTTGTTTGTTTGTTTTCAGAAAAAACAAGCATTACAGAATAAAATGTAATTTCAATGTTTAGTGTAATGTTAGTATGGTTTATGAATAATATAATGTTTCTATATATCGCATCATTTTATCCTTTAAGTAGTGTGTTTCATATGAGGTGACATTTTAAAACAAAATTGCTTAAACCTCTGAATATGTCTATAGTATTTAAAATTACACAAATAGTATAACTTTTTTTACTTAGATTTGTGGAATGTCAGTGGATTGTCCCCATCACTACACATACTCTGAGCTACTAGATGAAGCTGACTTGTTTATCTTATTTGAGAGCCTGCTTCTGTGTTAAAAAATAGTATTTGCTCTGTTTGAAAGTGTATCAAAGATACTAAGAATTTAACTGAAATAGGTAGCAAGATGAAAAGGTGTGTTTTTAATTTTCTTCCACAAACTTTACTATTGACTGAAAACTGCAAGATACAGTTATTGCGGTTCTTAGTGGATAGGCGTCCGCCTTTGAAATCCTATTATGCCTGGGTGTTCCCCAAGATCCTCAGTCTGACCAAAACTTGATGGACTTCACCATTTCAAGGAGTAATGTGGATAGGCCAAGTCACTGTGATTGGACTGGACTGGCAAAGTGCACGGTGTTCTAATGACAATTAATGGACTTAACGCTACTGCTGCCAGCCCAGATTGTCCCATACACTCAATTACCTTGTGTGTTCTGCAGGCTTTCTGCTTTATTTTATTCCAAGTGGATTTAGATGGATTTAGACTCATCCTCTAGGCTTCCTGGTGTGCAAACACCCCCTACCAGTGTTAAGGTCAATTTATATTATCACCATTAATACTCAAAAGACTCTAAATGGGTTCTTCTTATTATTAAAGATAGGGAAGTGAAATTTCAGTATCTGCTCAGCTAAATGTATGTTTGTGGTGCTGTGCACTTAATCAGGGCTTCACCTTGCTCATTTTTCCATCATCGTAAGTGAAATGCCTGGTTTGAGATAGCTATCCAGGTAGTCCATAACGGAGGTTTGAGGGGAAACGTCTCAACATAGGTTTCATTCAATTTTAAAATAGATACTTGAGAAATATATTGTCCTCTTTTGATGGATTGAAAAATAGAGAGATTGAGCTCAAGATTTTGTTATTACCCCATTGGAGTGAAACAATTACCTTCCTTAGTGTATGAATATAGTTATATTTTATTTGACCAGTGAATAACAGGTGAGATAAACCTCTACCTAACTTCAAGGTGCAGACAATTTATGGTTTTGGATATGTATCTTTAAGTGGGACTTACTTTCTCAAGGAATGCCCATCTACAGCTGCCTGGAGGAAGAGCCTAAACAGACTTTATGCTTCAAGTTAAAAGTTTAGATGAATAAAAATAGGTGACATGAAGCCCGCCATAGATACTCTTTTGCTGGAGCTTCATTGGCAAACTAGCAGATGGCTTGAAGGTAGAGGAACTCTTATTTAATTTGTTTTTTGTGCCTGAGGTATTCCTGTATTCTGGAGAATCTGATTCCATAGGATTTTGTATTAAAAACATGCTGCTTGATCTGAGTGTGAACAAAATCAGAATATCTTCAGTTGGTGTCTGATGAAATATTTTGGATGGGAAAGGTATCCTTTCTAAACCTGTCAGCCAAGGAATGTGGGATTATTTTAGCATCTGTCACTGAACTTGGCAGAATAATCACGTCTTCTCATCTAGCATTTTAGCATTTATTTATTTATAACTGCATCTTCCTGTGTTTAATTGGTTTCAGTAAGCTAATTACACAAGTGCAGCATGGCAAGGAATTGATGTTGGTGATTATTGTTTTCTTCTTTTTCTTTTCCTTAAGCAGGTCAGATTGGCCTGGGTCTCAAGTCTAATGATAAACTGGCTAATTTCCTTGTATAAGTAGATTTAGTTGATTTTCGAAGATTAAATTCGTTACTGAGCTTGGCCCTAGGTCCTCCAAAAATTAAGAAAATAATACACTGAAATGTTGTTTGGTGCTATAGACAATGTGAGAGGCATACATTTAGGATTGCTTATAGGTGAGAAAAAAAAGTCTTTGTCAGTCAGTTACATTTCTATCAAGAAGCATATTTTACTAAATTAAAGCAAACCTTGCTTTCAGGCATGGCCTGCTTAGTGGGAGGGGTTTGGAATTGTATATTTAGCCAGGCAGCATGGCTCCCTGTCGATGGCTAAGCAGGTACCCTTACAGTGACTGTGTTTCTGTTTGCAGGCGGAATTTGGAACTGGTTACATCTTTTGACCATGGTTCAGAAATATCCAAGGCAGTAATTTCAGGCCTGCAATGTGGCACAAAAATGAAAGAGTAGCAAGAGCTTTTCATACCCAGTATTGTGGTGATACCACATGTTCAGATGTCTTCTCTCTCAGTTCAGTTCAGTCCAGTCCAGAAGGATTGTATGGAAATGAGCTCTTTATCCATGTTATTCTTGAAAATTTTGAGGTTCAGCTGCTAGTGTTAGGTTCATGTTTTTGCATTGATTTCAGCAAAAGCCGATCCATTTTACTTGAGCTCAAATGACTTCTCTACATTGTCTGTGAAGAGCTGTTTACTGAATTTGCTATGATACCAGACAGAGATGCATGTTTCTTTTTCAGACGCCCTTTCAGTTTAGCATATAAACCACCATTTTTCTGTAAAAGGCAAAACTAGAGTCAGCTCTGGGATTCAGTAAGATTTTTGTTGCCACATTTTGTGGCTGACACTCTGTGGTTTCTAGTGATTGGATCCACCTAGACCCAGTGCTTACTGTCAGCACAGACAGCTTACAGCATTGTAGGATGACTTGGAGTTAAGATATTACTTCAGATTATTGAGCCTATCTGTGATGAAGTACAATGTATAGTGCAAGAATTAAGAGTTCTTTGTTTTAAACAGAAGCAATTTTTCCATTTTTTCCTTCTTGATGGTGGTTCTGTTGTCAAGATTAGATTCAGATGAAGAGAAGGCTGTTAACTGGAGGAACTAATTCTAATGCCATTGCAAGTGGAACTAATTTCAGTACATAAAATGTTGATAGCTTTCAGATATTTACATTTTATATACCACCAAGAATTCTGTTTGGTTTATTTAAATCTTGTCACATTGCCACAATTAATTACTGGTATTTTTGCCTTGCAATTGAAGTGATTACAAGTGTGTAACTTAGCTTCAGGCAGCTTTTAGCCAAAACATAATTTAATATCCAGCTGTTTTTCCCAACACCTCCCTCAAGCACTAGAAAACATCTAGCTTTCTAGATTCATCTTGAGAAGCCAATAGCCATGATGTCAGCAGATTGAAGCTCAAGCAGAAGTGCTGGGTTCCCAGTCCCTAGTATTTTCTGGACTTCTAGATCACTACCATTTTTACAAAAACTATGTTGAAAACCTTTTGCCCAGGCATGTTTCCATTTTAAGTGCAATTTCTGTCTAAATGGACCTTCCCTTTCTTCTCTTTTGTGTTTTGAGGTTTGAAGCCTCATTTGAAGCCAAACGGTGCTGTTGCAAACTGCAGCTATATGGCAATCTGAACAGGCAGAGCCCAAATTTGTATCTAGAGTAAAACCAACTAATGAGAGGGGTGGGGAATGCATTCTGTGTCTCTCTTCAAGTATCTGTCACTGCAGAAAGCATTTATTTGTTTGCTTGTCATGCAGTAGATGATGCATTTCCCCAGTCAGCACTGAACCTCCTGTATGTTATGTCAGGCAGTGCTTAACTGCCTTTTTTTTGATGTGGCATAAGAATGAAACTTTGCCTTTAGAACCTTAGTCAGGTCTGAAATTAGTGTTGTAGCTGGTAGAGCATAATGTCTTGCCTCTCTGGAGCACAGCTCAAGGAGGGCAGAAGGTGTCTGAGGTTGTATCTTGTCCCTGTGTGCGTGGATGGGCAGCTCTGGGCTCAAGGAATTCACGGTCCCTACAGTCCCTCCATCTGTGCACCCTCAAAGGCTCCGTGTGCTCTCTGTACAGCCGACCAAGCCCGAGCTCTGGGGTGATTCAGGGCAGCAGGCTAATTAGGTATTGCCAGAGGAACCTTTCTTTCTTCATTGATTACAGCGAGGATGTAGGAATACAGGCTTTTTGGATACTGCTTAGAGAAGAGAGATGACTTCTCTTATTAATATCTAAAATGTATGAATTAAAACGTTTTGCATTCATAATTCCCACTGATTTTAGTAGAATGGTTTTGTTAATGTTGGATGTTAAGCCCTTATAAGGAAAACACTAACTTTGCTATTCATGTTTTAAACTTCATTACACCAGATTTTTCTGTTGTAAAAGCTTTCTCTAATATACCCATCAGAAAGCCTGATCCTTTGACAGGTAAACATGTTATTTATTAAAAATAGTGCCAGAATATCTTTCAAAAGAAAGTAGTGTGTGATGTACAAGTGTGTTTCAAATTCTAGTAATTTAAAGTATAAGTAATTTGGAAAATTAAAAGCTTTTTGTAAGTACAAAGTATTAGAATATGATTTTTCTTCTTACTGTAAAACTTCACTAGATGTCAGTGTGGAAAGTATTTTCACTTAAATGCAATGGGAACTGTAGAATAAGAAGTGTTAATTCCTTCAACACATGCAGATTTTAAGATGACAGTTATTAGAATTTGGTGGTAATTTATTTGTAGAAATGCATTTTCAGAGCACTGAATACAATTTTGATAAGTTCAGACTGGATTCTAAAAATTGTTTCTGTTCAAGAAGACATTAAAAAGTCACAATTTGTTTCATTACTCAGTAAATTTCTGTAAAAAACATATATGTACTGTAAATCAAAATGGTATTTTAAAACATAATTTAAACCATTTTTAAGATTAAAAACTGCTGACTTTTTGGTTTCATTTTATATTCTTGATTATTTTCAGTGAGAAAAAATGTTAATGTATATTTTCTTGCTGTTGGTTTCTGGAAACTGGTGTTGTTTGTATGGGGATAGCAAGTATATTTTCACATGGCTCAAGATACGGCTTAGGCATTAACTTACACACTTAGAGAAGAAAAATATGCATATATATTTCTATATTTAACTCTGATGAAGGAAAGCATTCCTAATCTGTGTGCTTGTGCATTGTTTTAACTGTGTTACATTTTTATATTACCTTTGAAGGATCAGGCTATCTGTTGCTATATGAGGAGGTTCATTGTTCGGAGTTTTTTGAGAGCTGGGTATTTTGAGCATTTTTTGGTGTTATTTCATTGAAGCTTCGGTGTTTTTATTGATGGTTCAGTCTCCTATGAGACAGACTTTTCCCTTTAAATTCATTCCTTTGTGTTTCTGAACTGACATACCAAGCGAAAAATAGTGGTTTAGATCTCGTACGGTGCCTTTGGTTTCACGGTGTTGTTCAAGTGAGCTGCTGCCAGGAATAGTTTACAGAGGAGCCTAACTGAACAGCCAGTGAGCGCCTGGACACAGGTATTCCTGCTGGTGTGCAGAGCTAAGGGGGCCACCCTCTCCAGTCCTCTTCTGTCTGATGGTACAGCAGTGAAAAGACCCAGATGAGATGAACACAGACTGCTTCCGTGCCGCCTTCCGCTGCCAATTCACGATTTCTCTCTTGAAGTTACTTGCTTTGAACAGAAACTTAAGTGACCTTCATGTTTTTCAGAGCTACCACAAAGAGGTTGATTCTGTGCAAAGTTAGGATATGACTAGGGAAGCCATAAGGGGAAAAAAAACCCCTATAAACTATACTTACGCCAGTTTTCCAGCTTTAGCTTGCATAGAAGGTACATAGCCAATAAAAAGGAATCTTCGAAAAATATGACCAAAAATAATTGACTCTGCTGGAATTGCATCCAAAGTTGCATTTTGGATTGTTTCTCGCTGTTAAGTATATTCTATTTAGAGGCAAAAAGGGTGGGTCTTTTTCCTAAAAACTGGCATCAGAAATTTACACCTTTTTTTTATACCAAACGGAACATTTTTTGTACTGAATTTTACTGTGAAATTAAATTTATGCTAGCATACTCAGAGCCAAGGTTTACAGCACTGATTTGGTATAAATCATATAAATAACTGTGCAACTGAAAATCAAACTGGATGTGAAAGCATACCAAAATTAATTAAATGATGAGTACTTTCTTCTGAGAATTGAAAATTCTAGAATGCTTGTTAGTTTTGTTGATGTTATATGTGATAAATCTAGATATGCTTAAATATTTGCTGAAGTATGGGATGTTTGCTGAAGTATGAAGTTTGGCCATTGTATTAGCCTTTAATTGCATTTCCCATGACATTATCACATGAAAAAGTCTGGTCCAGAGTTTGGGATTGTAGGTCTTTTTTTGATCAATCTGGAAGCAAGTACAAGGTATGAATTTTGAGAGATCACTGGTGCGCCGTGTACCGTAACTCTGGGAGCTGCTGCTGTAACAACAATTTATATTGCTCCTTTGGAAATGTCTGCATCGATTTCTGTCAGAGGCTGGATGAAATGGTTTTTTTGTTTAACTGTCTGTATTCTATGCAGATCATAGGAAAAAGTCAAAGGACACAAAGCTAGGGTTTACATCTTGTCTCAGCTGTCTCTCCACTCTTCATAAGTATTCCCATCCAGTCGATATCCTTGGATCCTATCCTATGCACTATAGAATCACAGAGTCATGGAGTCATTTGGGTTGGAAGGGACCCTAAAGATCACCTCGTTCCAGCCCCCTGCAATGGGCAGGGGCACCTTCCACTGGACCAGGTTGCTCAAAGCTCCATCCAGCCTGGCTTCAAGCAATTACAGGGATGTGGCATCCACAGCTTCTCTGGCAACCTGTTCCAGTGCCTCACCACCCTCAGAGGGAAGAAAGTAGCCTTATGTAAGTGGTTTTTGTGTATTAAATATTTAAGTAATAGAGTTGGAGGATCGTTGTGAATGAAGTTGCACAAAAATGGTGTGTTTCGCCTTGCCCTTCTCTGTTACCTAGGACTGTATGCCAAAGAGCTTGGCATGAGTACAACCCTTGTTGTACCTTACAACCTCTACAAGCTTTGTTCCTTTAATTTCTTAAGTAGAACAGCACTCAGCTTGGCTATAGTTTACACTGCATTTCCTGAGTCCTGGGATTTATCCTCTCCTGTCTACAGCTTCTCACTGTGCTCATAAACCACAAGTTAGAATATTTATGACACAGACTTTTGTAGCAATTTATGGGAGTCTTCTCAAGGAAGATTAAAGTTGACTGATCCACTCAAGATTGCTGATTTTCCATTTAGAGGAGTTAGGCATATGATAAATGTTTTCAAAGAAGATATGCTGTGGGAGAGCTAGAATTGGTGATTCTGGTTTACTCTTAAGTTTAAAAAATGGGTGGAGAGAACAAATTGAAAAATTTCATATAAACAGTAATTTTGTGGACTCTCTGTATTGTGGATAGTGCAGGAAAATTATGTCCCATCTATTTATGCTGGGAGGGGCAGATGGAAAAATAAAAATCTGAATCTTAATTCATGTTCATTAAATTCAGGCCACTGTCTTCCTCCATTTCCAAAGCTGAAATCTTTTTCAGTGGGATATTATTTTGTGGAGGATAGGGTAGGAACAGAAACTCATGTTTTAGTAAAAATAACAAACTAGTTTTAGAGTAGAAATACCTTCTACTGTTTTCTGGAAATGCTTGCTAGAGGGAAAATTCTGTAAGACTTTGGCATATGAATATTTGGTCAGTACATGCCAGGACACGATTATACAATGTACTGCACTGACTTATGTGAGAGGAGACTGTTAAAAGCACAATCCTCTTCTCATGATGTGGCCGTCTCCTGACAGTTTCCTTGTGTAGTTACTGAACCCATCATTTTAGAAGATGTAATATATTCAAGTCTTGGTTTGCTCTAAAGCCCATGGCCACAAATAGTACATGGACAAATAAACAGTAATGTTTATAGCATAGAAAGACTGCTTGTGAAGATGGGCTGTTTGAGTTACGGATCCAGGCACGTGTGTTCTGTGGACAGTTGGGATGTTATCCTGAAAATGAGAATGTGAGTCAACTTAGTGGTCCTCTCTGAATGCTGAACAGGCGCGACACTGCTATTCTGGTTTGTATTCCTGTGTTTCACAGAATCGTAAAATAGTTTGTGTTGGAAGAGACTTTCAAAGGTCTCTTTAGTCCAACAGTCCTGCAAGGAGCAGGGAGATCTTCAAGCAGATCAAGTTGCTCAGAGCCTCATCCAGCCTGACCTTGAATGTTCCCAGGGATAGGGCATCCACCACCTTTCTGGGCAACCTGGGCCGGTGTCTCACCACCTTCATTATAAAAAACTTTTCTTATACCTAGTCTAAATCTACCCTCTTTCATTTTAAAACTGTCAGCCCTTGTCCTGTTGCTACAGGCTTTGCTAAAAAGTCTCTCTGTGTCTTTCTTGTAAGCCCCCCTCATTGAAAGGCCACAACCAGGTTTCCCCAAAGCCTTCTCTTCTCCAGAATGAACAAACCTAGTGCTCTTTGCCTGTCCCCATATGGAGAGGTGTTCCATGCCTCTAAACTTCAGAAGGGGTAGTGATGGTGTTCTTTGGGTTCCCCTGTGGAAGAGCTATCCTTTCTTTATCCTGGAGCTAAAGTTAGTGACATTCACAAATTTCTCAGTCACTCTCTGCTTGTATTACTTGTTTCTGAGCCAAAATGAACTGTGGTCAATTAATATCTACAAAATTGTTAGCTGGAGAATTTTTTTAGTAGCAGCAGTTTTAGGTTTATGATTGTACCGGACGTACTTGTGTCACAAACAAAAAATTCCCTTTACTGAGATGACTGTCCATTTTTCACAGGGCACTGCAGGAGTCCCTGGTTTGGCAGGGGCTGCAAGCACCAGGTATTCCTGCTTCGCTATATTTGTCTGCACCCCAAGGTGCACCATTTTCAACACCTAGAAATGCTGTCCAGGTTCTAATTGAAAAACTGAAACATCAGCCTTAAAATGAGAAGTGTCAGCCTCATTTTAAAAGGTTTTTAGTTACTTACAACCTCGAGTAGCTGCCTACTAAGATTTCTAAGAATGTTTCTGTGCTTAACCTCTATTACTTTTAGCTGTTAAGAATATTTTTAAAGTCTGTTTCTTTGGGAACCTTTTGAAGTTAAGTTAGGGTAAATCTGAAGGAATGGTGGGAGTGTGAAATGGGACAAAATTCTAATTTGAAACCTGAATTCTTAAACCTTTTCTGAGATTTTTCTATATTGCACTTGCCCTTGCCCTTTCAGTTGATGTAATATGAGATAAGCCTGTATAATGCAAAATACTGAGAATGTTTTATTCATTTCTGCTGCAAGTGCTAAAAAGGAAAGAAAAAGCCCACCCCAGAAAAAGAAAAGAAGTAAAGCCTTTAAAAATTGTATTTATAGTATTGGTTTCAAAGCCTTGCAGAAAGCATCTCACGAAGGTTGTCTAAATACTTGCATCAAGTATTTCAGTTGTCTTTCAGTAAGAATTTAATGTGGAGTTATGCTGTAATTATACATGCACACATCTTTGAATTCTACATTTAGAGACAAAGTTTGAATTTAAATGGATCTTAAAGGAGCAGCTGAGATTTTGCCGAACAAGAACAGTCCTCTAGTGTAAAGGAATATCTTTTCTGTTCCTTCCTGCCTCCTAAATAATGGTGGAGAGGACACTGTCAGGCTGTTATGGCATTTGGGCTTTGTCTGCTGCCATCATCATATTTACTAATACAGATTTGTATCCATAATTTAGCTGAAGATCCATTTGCCAGTGCATAGCTGAATGCTTCTAGCTCATTTGGCAGTATGTGTTGGCATAGCAGTCATCATGGAAGCAAAATGTATGTTTGTATTTGGATCTTGTGGCAGATGTGTAATACAGCAGAGCTACTGCTTTGGCATGAGCACTTTCCTGGCTCTACCCCCATTTGAAGTGTTCCCTGGTTATGATCTGTGATTGTGGCTCATATTGATGTTTATCTGCCTATTTAGAATGAAAATAGCATCGTTCTGTTTTCCTTTTTTTTGTTGTTCTTGAGATGTTTCAAAGATAGCACAGCATCGTACAAACACAGTGGAAATAAAACTTTATAATGCGCTTCTTCTTAACTCCTATATGGGTTCCTAAAACAATTTGTAACCCATCCATCTCACTTGGTAGCTGAAAAGCAGGGGTTTGCAGTCAAGGCATTCAAAGGTGCAGGTGACTGAATTGCTGTGCGGGCTCAAGTATGTGAGTAACTATGTATTTAGGGAAGAAAAAAGATAAAGAGAAGAGGAAATACATACTTGCTCCCCCTTTTTTTTTCTTTTTGGTGGAACTTGGAGCAAAGAACATGTTTTGCAGAGTGAGCTTAAGATGTAAACCCTCAAAACAGGGTTTAACTAGTGGTTTTGGGTAAATTAATCTGCTGAATAAAATTCCTGCTTCCTAAGAAGAAGCACTCTCTGTTCATTTCACATTTACAGGGTATTTTTTTAAAAGAAATTTCAACTAGGCTCCTTCATTTCTGCATTTTTGTTAATATTAAAGCTACAGGATCAAACTAGAATGCTGTGTCTCAGTTTTAGCTGTCTTTTGCAGGCAGAGGAGAATGAAGACAGGAGAAAGTCTGAGGATGGAAAGGGCTGGAAGGAAGGAGAAGCAGCAGTAGCTTAACTGTTTATTTGCCTTTGCCTTACACAAATGTGGCCATGCAACTACCACACATTAAACAAACACACTAAAAATTGATAAAATAAAACTTGATAATGGGAATATTGAACTATCTTTGTAAGTTAAATTCTGGCTGTGCTTAATTAGGTAAAAATGATGTTTCAACCAGTATACTTTGTCTGCCTTATTATTAAATGAAGGGAAAATGTAGGGTGAAATAAAACTTTTGCTGCCTTACCGGAGCAACCTTTTATTTCCCCTTGTCCATATGTGTATTGTGGGAACACAAAGCATAACAAATAGCGTTTGCATTTAGTTCTGAATACAGTGAGGTCCACGATCACTCTTCTCCCTGTGAAAGCAAGCTTCAAAGCCTGTCTGGCTGCCCAAAGACTTTGCATTTCTGCACAGGTGATGGATGGGTTCGTTGTTCTAATGAAGCCTGGCTGTTGTTGGAGGTCGTGGTCACAGGAGAGAGGCAATCCATCTTTAATGAGGGGCAGTTCTACAGAGGCCTTGAATGCCAAGCATTTCATTTTTTTATTTGATGTAGAGGGCCAGTGCAGAGACACTATCTTGTTTTATGTTTTTTTTTTTAATTACCAAGAAGGTGGGAACTGTATCCGGTACAAACATTAACCATTTTAGATATTTTGGCTTAGTTCCCAAGTGTAATGAGTCTGGAGGTTGCAAATGTGTGTATTTCTATGGCCAGATCGCTGATGAGATAGGGAAATCAAACCTCTGGCCATGCACAGATGGTGTTAGACTTGCCTGTCTGAGCATCCGTCCTTAGGAACTGAGGTCTCACAGGCTGCGTGCTAACTAGCAGACAGTGTCTGTAATCAAGGGAAACATTATGGCCTAGGGAAATTCTTCAGGGCAATTCCCATCAGTACAAATAGCAGATGTGTATTTTAAGTACCTCTGATGAGTAGGAACTCGTGTTAGGGGAGAATCTGAAGGTGGATCTTCTCACTGACCAGGCAAATTCTGTTACGTGTATGCCCTCCTTTTTGTTTTCTAGACTACTTGTAGATGTTTGGCGTTGGTTGTGATGAGGGTTACTGAGCCCTTTTCGTTCAGAACAAGAAGCAGCAAATTAAGAATAACAACTTTTCTTCACTGAATTAGTTGTAGTTGGACTAGTGTACGAGGGATGTAGAACTACACACATTACCAGTCTCCTTACACATCTATTTTGGTTTTTAAGCTGTAAAAATGAGATTGTTCTCCCATGGTGGATTCATTTGGTATTTTAATTAGTTTGCCTAAAGACTATGTCTGAAAACTGTGTATGTGGCTGTATGAGAAGAAGGTAAAATGCTTTCTCTAAGCGTGAAGAATGCTAATTATCTTTTTCCCCTTTGCTTCTGCTCTTAGACCTGTGGGAGAGACAGATGTTATTTAGCAAAGGGAGGGATGAACATCACTTCTGGGCTCAGGAGAAGTTAAAACATGAAATGTGTCTGCTGTGGTTCGTTGACATGTCTGTTCTTAGATTTGTTCTTTCAATAAGCATCTCTGAAAGGTGGCAGGAAACACCAGCACTGTCAGAACAGAATCAAAACTAGGAAAGAGCTGTGTATTCATCAGAAAACTGGAAATTCAACTCATGCTTAGACTTTGAAAATCAGGATGTATTGTATACCTATTCAGTGAATTCAGCATTCGGGAGTGCAGTATGTTACACGATCACAATTTTCTCCTTCTTATGCTCATTTCATTTATTTAAGGTTTGTTTAGTTTAACAGTTTTAAACTAAACACGTACGGATTTAAGTATGTAAGGTAACGTCAAGTGCAGGGCTGTAGTTAAAAATGTGTTTTCCTGTGGAGTTTAATAATGTGGCAGTTGACCTGTTTCTTTTCAGCCCGATTCTTGTGCTACGTTTATCATCCTGGTATCTGAACAAATGGCACATAAACTCTTTTAGAGGAGAGGTGGATTTGCATGTACCAATATTCAGTTTATTTGAGGTTAAGATTTCTTTTAAAAAATATTCTTAAAAGCAAACATTTTTGCTGTATTTTTGTTTGTCTTTCAGGTTGATCCAGCTTTGAAAGAAAAATTAAAACAGAACTCTGTGACACTGGAATCTGAATATGAGGTAAAATAAATTTGTTGCTTGGGGCCCATAACCTTGGATACCCTTGATTACCCTGGCCGCTGGTGGGTCGTATCTGTCCCTAGCTAAAATTAGATCAACCATCTGCCTTTGACTCACTGATGTCCAATAAAAACAAGGTTTTATGTAAAGAAAGGTTTTTGAACACATAGTGCTTCTTTCAGAACACAGCTTTACTTTGATTTCCAGGCGTCGAGTACAGTGGTACAAATAAATTCACTATTTCTGTGGTTAACCTAGTTTATAAAAGTAGAGCTGATGCTGTCCTTAGAAGGAATGTGTGTGAATGTAAGCCAGCACTTCTACTGCATGAGTTTTGATGATCCTTAGACCAAATTACAGAACAATGTGCATGATGTACATTAGGTTATTTCTTGCTTCTGAAGTTTATGTGTATCTTTGAAACAACTGTCATTCCTTTTACATGGTTTCAGAAACTTTTATAGAGAAATAGTTCGCTCTTCCCTCAACATTGCATTTTCTTCAAATGTTACTGACCTCTAAAATGTCTGTTTTGACCACTTCAGTATCCAGAGTTTCATAAATTTTCAGGCTTGTAAAAAGCCATGTTAGAAAAACTGCAAAAAGCCTCCCTGGACCAGAAACAAAGGATAAAGCTATTTAAGATTCTTCCTAATGTTTTAAAATTAATTGAATCAAAAGTCCAACTAACACTTCATCTATCTCTGTGGCCTTTATGCTGAAGACAGGTTTTTGTTTTCTTCCCATACCACATTTCTGTCAGAAGCCTTCGAAGATCTCGATTGCGCCCATTGCTCTCATATTTAGATGTCCAAATGGCAGTACATGATCTTGATAATAAAACTTTACTATTCTATTACTCTTTTGTGATTTGTCTGAAATGAAAACTTACCTTTTGTATTTTCACAGGCCTAATTTCACAAAATATCTGCTAGTTTTCACCATTATTGCAAGTAGTTTTGGGCTCTCCCCCACTATAAAGAATTGTGATTTCTGGTGCAGGGAATAACAAGATGGAAAGTTCCAATGGAGACTCAAAACTTACAAATCCATTAAGTTCTGATTGCCACTGGGATTACTGTCTCTCAGTTTCCATTCAATATACTGTAAGGCTGCTCTGATTTATTTATGTGGAAGAAAAAGTAAAAAGAACCACAAGCAGTAAAAAGAACCACATCTCAAACTCAATACCTAACCTCAAGATCAACTGATCTGTATTCAGATATGCCTTACTTTTTCTTCACAAGATGAGTAAATAGTTGAAGGATAATATTAAAGTAGCCATAATTGCATTATCTTTATGGATAAATCAATGGTAATAAAATACATCTGGCATAACAATATATTACAAGCCTACGTGGGTAATGAGGCACTTTTCTGATGGACAGAAATGACAGAAGCAATCTTATTTTTTTCTTAATCTAAACTAGATTGAGTTCCCAGACTGAAATTCTTTCAGAGTAGTGCTTGGGTGTTATAGAGGGCAGATCAGTTCAACAAAACAAATGGATTTGCATAATCAAAATAGATTTGGATTATTGTTTTGAACTCTTATATCAATATATACTTTACTACGGGCACCAACTTGCAAGCACATATTAATTTCTTGCTTCAATGAAACTTGTGAAACTACCAGCAGTCGTGCACCTACTTTGCAGGCTTCACCAAGTTACAGCTGACATTTAGGAGTGTAGTTTTCTGTGGACCCCATCTGTTTCAGACTAGAGCGGTTTGGGTAGGCGTTTTTCTCCTTTTTTTATTTTTTGACTTGTCCAAAATACAGCTCTTAGGAACACCTTCTAATTCAATATATAGGTCACATTGAAGGATTACACTGGTGGCTGTTACTAAATATGATGTGATAAGAGATCAAGGGCAGTTAAAAAATGTTGCTGTTTTGATATGTGAAGCCTTATTTTACAATATTATTAGCATTATATCTGCAGCTGTTACTGAGGATACCATGCCAGCTCTTTTGAAGCGTGGTTGCCTGATATATGCAAATGTCCATTGGCCCTCCCCAAGACTTTTAAAAATATCTTACTGTCCTTACAGAAATGTACATATTGAATATGTACTGAATTCTTCTAGAACCTCATAATTTCTTCTATAAGCATACATATATGCCCTCATGGGCATATTGCAAAAAACAAAGACATTTCCAATACTTCAAATATGTTGAAGTCTGCATTTTTGTCTCTGATGTGGTGGTTGTGGTGATGTAAAAAGTTATAAACACAGACCTAATTTATTGTGAGGAAATTAACATAAAGACATTTTCTTGCCTTCTAATTTACTAAATTATATCTTCTCAAACTAAAAAAAGTTTATTTCATACAGGAATGTTTCTGGTCAGGATACTGTTTTTGAGGGAGGAAGAATTTACATGTGTAATTCATACTGCATTTCTTGTATCTCAGATCTGTTAATAATGGCTTTTGTCTTGTGCCTTGGGACATGCCAGAGGAGCAGGCTACCTTTGCATACACTCTCCATGGTTTATGCATTCCTCTCACACACTTTTGTGTCCTCATATGACCAATTAGTCCCAGCTGCTCCCCTTTGCCTAATAAATCACAGCTCTGTCCACTAGTGATGCTGGTACTTATGTGAATGTAGTTCTGCCGCTGAGCTGGGCCTTGTAGAACACACTGTAAAAAATGTCAGGTGTTTGACCTGTGACAAAAGCCTAGAGTATTTTATTTGAAAGGAAAAAAACGGTTTTAAAAAGGGAGATAAAAAACTTGATTAATGTGATGAGTGAAAACTATTCTTGTGGTTGTTTAACAATCATAGTACATTCATCTTCATGTATTTAATGCAGTCTCAAAATAACATTCCTTATTCTAGCACTTGGTTTCTGTACTTCTGTGAAATTAATGGTCTAATAGACACTAAAAAATCTGGCCTCAGTTACATCATATCCCAAAATATAGAATTGTTGTTAAGGGTTTTTCTAGCAAGTAAAAGCTTCCTTAAGAATTTAGTAACATTTTGCAGTGTAGAAAATAATTTAAGTTCGAATCAAATACGTGATATTTAGTGGGACTCAATAGCAATGGAAACTAGAGGAAAAAATATCACAATAAATAAAAATGTGAAGGATTGCTATGGAAACAGTAAATGAGTTAGTTATAAAGCAGAGAAGACTGATAAAAGATGCTAAGGTCATCAGAGCTGTCTGATAAGTAAGCTGACAAAGATAGGGGTAAGAGGATGGTATTGCAGCAAACCAAGAATAAAATAATGAGGATGTAAAATCATGAGTAACCATGTTGGCAAAGTAGCAACATTCAAAAAACATATATGTATTTTTTTAGAGAAAAAATCCTTTGTATTCAAATCAGATGTGCTTCCAAACCCCTTAATAATCAAAAAAGATGTTATTTAATATCTATTAGACTCTGATGGTTTATAGCCATGTTCTAAGAATGGGCTTGGAAGACTTCAGTGGCTGCTGAAAATTTCAGTCTGGGATTGATGGTTCCCTGGGAATCATCACTGGGCAGGAAGGTGATACTATTAAAAGAGTTCTATGAGATTTGAGACAGATAGGCAATATTGAGTACTTTTTTCAGTGATATGAAAGAAATTGTGAAATCATTATTAATGTGCAAGTGACACGAAAACATTGCAATAGTAAAAGCATGGCAAGGCAGGGACAGACAGTTGTTGGTGTTACTTGCTGAGATAGGCCCATTAAAAGTGCAAAGTACCTTTTAGAGTGCCAAAGCTATTTATTTAAAAAACTGAAAATGCAGGCCAGAGTGGACTGCATTCTGAAAAGCAGAATGCAGTCCTAAATTCACTGACTCCTAAATCTGGAAAAGATTTAGGAGTCAGTGAATAAATAATTCAGCTTGCTCTTCTAGTGAGATCTTGTGGCACAAAGAGGTAATTCAGTTTATGAATATAAATAGGAATGGTAGATGTAGGAACAGGTGATTTTACTTCCGAGTGTGGCACTGATGAGGCTGGGAGTGAAATTGTGGTTCTGCTTTTGGTATCCATATTTTAAACAGGGCTTTAAGAATGGATTAGATTGCTGAACAGGCTGACTGTACTAACTTAGGGCTCTAAAAAATGCCTTAAAAGAAACTTAAAGATTTAAATAATATTATAGGTACTGAGAAGAATGTTGCTTTCATAGGAAGAAAGTGATAGCTATTGAACATTTTTTAATTGCAGAAAATATAGTAAAATTAGAAGTAAGATCCATTATTTATAGATGGGAACATCATTTCAACACAACAGCAAGGAAAATGAGTCCTTTGTGTTTCAGAATATCAAAACTGTAAAACTTTGTAAAGTTTTCTTTCAGTTGGTTGCAAGGATGGCATAATTGACGTAATAAGCTGATCTGCAAAGGGTCAGACTAGAGAAAGCAGCTTTCTTGACTTAAAGAGTATGAATATTGAGCAGATTCTGTTCTTTATAATTTGATAAATCGCAAAAAGTCAAACTCTGAACACAAGTTTTTTGTTTGTCCTGAGAATTACAGCAAAAGTCTTGTAATTGCAGTATTAAAATGCATATTGAGGACAGTTCAAAAATTAAAAGTAGGCATACGGAGAGGTGTTTTGGGAATATAACCTATATATTTACTGTTTTAAAAGAAGAATTTGAATAAGCTCTTCTGAAAAAGGTTCAGGCCACTTAATGCTCATTTGACTTAACTTCAGGGATTGTGGTGCCAGCAGAATGGACGAAACTTTTTTTTTCAGGAAGTGACAGTGTAGTAACGTAATGATTGAGTGCAAGTGTGTGGACATCGGGAGTGCTCTAGAAATTCCTGGATGCCAGTCACTGAAATCTGCAAGTACCTTGTTGCTGTCATTATCAATACCAGAGGATTACTGATTTTGCTGCTGTTTAAGAATTAACAGATTAGTGTACTGAATTGATTTGCTTGTGTCTGTTAAGATACTGGTGGCTAAATGCCTTGAGCTGTTTGAGAGCTGACAAAGATGTTGGGAAAATATCCCTCCTTAGTGACTGTTATGACAATAAATATGTCGAGATAAATAAAGAGGTTGGGATACTTTTCTTCCCCCTTTAATCACTCTGTTCCTTCCATGCGCTCTTCTTTCTTGTTGCATTGTCCAGCCTAGCCATTAGATTCCAACTGCCCTCCAGGTTGTGTCTGGGACGAGCTGAGTTTCTTGCATTTCAGTTTATTCACATGTGAAATGTTCTTTTATGTTTTTATTTCACTGTGAGTCTTCAGCACAATGTTTTGTAGAGAAGTACAAAGCCATGTTATTTTATCATCAATAGAAACTGCCTTGGGAAAGGATTTTAGTTCAAATAGTTTGTGTTAGGCATTTTATTCTGAGTGGATGTACAATCCAAAGCCAACTTATAGTTTTGACCTTTTCTTCTTGACATCTCAGTAGTTTCCTGTACCATAATTCAATGTGTTCAAACGATAAACTATGTTCATAGTTTTTCATAGAGAAACAGAAGAAGGTGGAATTTGGTGATGGGTATGGCACAGAAGAATTCTGGTGGAAAAGCCTCTTGCAGGAAGAAAGACAGCCTCCAGAGTAAGGTTCATAGGGTATCACTTTTTACTGGTGTTACTTCTGGAATGCATCTCTAATAGTCCAGTGAATTCTTTCCTGGTCATCTCTTAGCACAGGATTTTCCTTAACTGAGAGGTGTTTCTTTCATATATGTTGCATTTGCACTTTCCTTATCCAATAAGAAGACACTGATCTCTCATAGATGGAAAACAAGGTGAGTGATTAACAGACAGCAAACATGGTTGGGACTGTTATAAATAATCTCTTCTGATCACCCTTTCTCCTCGCTCCAAAATAGAATCCTTAGTACCAACTTGCATTCCATATGTGTTTTCTTGGTTTTTAATGCCACATGAATTGACCAACTGTTACCATGTTAGGGCAAACACCATGTGTTGTCTCAGTCACAAAAAAACCCAAAAATTTGAGTAGGGCAAGTTGTATGCATACATCATGGCTGAATTCTTTCATTTATTGTGTTAAGGAATGCTGCTAGCTTCTGCCAGGCAGCCAGTATGGGGAGCACTGTCTTGTGCACCTGGCTTGGTGGAAATGTTAAGGACTTCTGCCTTACTAATGGGCCTCCAGTGAGGAATTGTTGGATCTTTGGTATGAAATATCTCTGAAGTAACTTTAGTGTAGTGTGTGGGAATTTAGCTACACAGCTGAGGCCATGTATGTTTCTCTCATTGTCTCCTTCTGAAGACAATACAGCCAAACAGATAATTTTGAAGGAAGTTCTTGTCTCAGCAACCAGGCAAAGTGGCTTTTTGCAAGAAAATCTTCCTGTTTGTTTTTCTTAGATTTTTTTCTCTGTTTTTGACCAATTTCAAAAACACTATCTGCAATATTTTGTGATTGCCAGTGTACTTCCAGATGATGTCCACATGGACAGTCAAGTCGAAATGTGAAATGCTTTGAAAGATTATTATACAATTTTTGCATGTTCTTTGCTTCTCAAACTATTGTTACCCATCATTATTTAATGTTCAAACTATACTATAAAAAATGTACTCTGCTTTAGCAAGTTACTGTCGGAGAATGGGTCACTGCTTGTCCTAATAAGCTTACTGATCAAACAGAAAAATGAGATGCATGATTCTGGTGGAGGCTGACCGTGGAGTTTGCACACTTCTTAGCTAAATAATCAAACTTCTAAAAACTGAATGGAAAAGTTCCCAAGTTTAACTCCTGACTTTGTTGTGTGTCTGGTATAACTTGGTATTTGCCCAGGTATAGCTGGGAGGCATCACTGCGAAATTCAAAGGGTGAGGGAAATGGTGCTGGTGATTCAATAGGTAATAATCCATCTTGTTCGTAGCATCTTCCCCTCAAGTCATTGGAGAGCCAGTGTCCCCCTGTGCCATCTTGCAAGTCTAACATAAATAGTTTTTAAGCACAATGCAGCTCAAAACCAAAATACCTTCCAGCTCTAGAAAGACCCCAGACTTTAGCTTCTAAAACTTCATCTTCATGCTTGTAAAAATTTAAGAAGATGCCTTGATCTTTCTAAGACAGAAATCTTTCTGATTTGATTTGAAGACCTGTTGGTTGTGATAGAATGAAAGGTAGAGTTATTCACAGATTATTTATGAACCGTGCATTCAGCAGTATTGCTGAGAAGTAGCTTTACTGTCACTGCCAGTATAGTGGGGGAATAGCACTCCTATTTCTGTCCTCATCAATTAGAAAGGAGATGTTAGCCACAGAGAAGAAACAGGAGGATTTTTTTTCCCTATGAGAAATTGCCCAACAGCACAAATCGAACAGTAGCCATTGATGTTACTGAAAAACTGTTTATGGCTGAAAGATTTGAAATTGCCCTGTTAGCATTTAGCCCAAATCATAGTTTCTCCACAGAGAAAAGCATTCTGTTTCAGCATATAAATTGATAAGCAAGTTCTGGAAGAGAGGTGAGTGGAAGATCGGCAGGGAAGTGTAGATGAGAAGCAGAAGTCCTAAACTACACTAACTATGTGAACGTTACCTGAACTGAAACCAGGACAGAGGGGGGGAGCATGAGAGAACAGGAGACTGAGCCCACTAATTCAGAAGGGTCAACTGCTTAGTAAGGTTGAATGCTGATTTGAAAGAGTATGGTTACTTTAAAGTAGTTACTTAGTGTCCTGGATTTAAGTTTAATTTGACACTGTTGTTGTAAACCTTCTCTAGTTGTTTCTTTTCTTATGCCCACACACTTCTGTTAGTAGTTTCATAGTGGTAACTGATCATTTCTTGTTGTGGTAATCTCTTAGCCCTTTGCTGTGATATTCATTGCAGCTTTTTCCTCTCACATATGAAACCTTGTTTTTTGTATCTCTTCAGAAGGAAAAACACCATGTGTGACTCATGGGTCTCATATTTTTTTATCCTGGTACACCTCATCTTTTTTTTTATTAGAGTATCTTTTTATCTTTATTAGAAGGACAGACTGTGCCAGATTTTCTATACAGAAAGTGAAAAAATTGTCCACACTTCCAAGTATTCATAGTCTTAGGAAGTTGTTTGAAATAAACCTTTTCTGTGGTGTCAGGAGGGCTTTCTGGGCTCCAGATAGGGACGTGCTGTAGAAATCTGTAAGTGCTTCTTAGCAGCAACAGAACTGTCATTTTTTACTCTTACTAGTCTCCTGCACTGCTAAAGATCACACATCCCCTTCAGTCAAGTTCACCTTTATTTAGTTGAAAAAGATGCTGCAAACATCCCAAAAGTCTGTCCCTGGCTGCTCCTGTTTTAGAGACTTGTGCTGCAGTAACTAGGACATTGCTTTACAAAGTTTAGTGTGATATAAAGTTAGCAAGATCAAGCAGTCAGTTTTGGGAAATTCCTTGGTCCTGTTGACTTGGCTAGGTCTCCCAAGTTGTAAATTTAGGGATAAATCTTAGTAAGCAGCTCCTCTCTTTCTGAGGCAGAATAACCATAGCTTGATAAAACTTTCCTGTATGAGAGAAATGAACACTATCCTAAATGTACTTAATTGCTTAATTAAAAGTGGAATTTGCTGAATTTGGGGTGTTCGATCTTGAAGCTGTACTACTGCACTCGTGCTATTATTTATTTTGGACCTTTCTGAGTTTTGTTTTTGCTTAGGAAAAGAAGATATGCTCAAAGTAAATGACCCATGCATATGTTCTTTTGACTTTGTCATAAGGCTTGTGAATCTTTTGGGCTGAGAAGTCCATCTTGGGTGATCTGCAGGTGTAATGCATGAATGGCATGGGATTATCCTCTGAGATTTAATGTGGTTTTTAAGAGATTCTGAATTTTAAGAAGGAAAGCTGCTTGTAAATTAGGAGGAAATTGTGGCAAGGCCAAATTCTTTATGGAAGTCTGTCTCATGTTATTTTCTATTATTTTAAAAATTCAAGGCTGTGTAATCATGTAGTTTTAACTGAGTGATATAATTGTTTCATTTACTGAGCACTTTGTATCCCTGTAACACCTTCACACAAAACTACGAGATTACTCTGTGAACATTAATTAAACTCTGTGACACCTCTGAGGTGGAGGCAAGTTCTGTTTGCATGCTTTGGATGGGGAAAAGGTTGCACAGACAAACTAGTGGTGCAGTTCTTCAATACACATCTTCTGTGACATAGTCACTCCAAGATGTTTCTCTTCTCTCTCCACCCAGTATTTCCTTCAGCCAATTCAAGTGTTTGCATATAAGTTCTATGCTTATATAGGATTTGTTCATAAGCAGTATGGATTTATTTTCCTAAACTATTTTGTTTTTTCTGGTTGGACCACAGCCCCACATAGTTGAATTGGCATAATTAAAGGGAAAATAATGCATGGGAAAAGAGTCTCTTAAACCAGTTCACCATAGGTTAATTAATTGTGCCATAGATGAATGCTATTGCATCCCACTGAATTAAGCAACAAAGCCTCTATTGGTTTTTGCCAGTCTTCGGCAAAGCCAAAAGGAGAAGCAGCTCTCTGGATGCTTACATGCCAGTTCTCCCCACAGCCCCCCCCGAGTTCTTCCCTTAATGAACAAAAAAAAGAGTCTTATTCTGGCCATAGCTTGCTGCTTGCTAACTTGGTTGTTTACTAATATCATAAAAGCTAGGCATTCTCTAATTGGAAAAAAATACTTCTTTTTCAACTGAGGATTAAATCACTAATCGTGGCCTATTAAATCCGAGATTATTAAATCACTAATTGCAGATATTAAATTATGTCACTTTCTAGGCAAAGTAAGTAACACCCAGTTTATATTAAGAAAATGAGACGTCAAAAAGATGGCTCTGGGGAAGAGTTATAAAAAAACCCCACTAAAGCCATATCAGTGTGAGGATGAAGTTAAGATTTTCAGTCGTGCACAAGACAGCAGATTCAGTGTTAACTGTAATTCCATACCTCCTCATCTATATATCATTATAGAGCTCCTCTGTATACCTTTTGTCTCTTCAAGCTTTTTCGACTCCTTTAAAAAACAGACTGTTCAGTTGGTTTAATTCTTTCACTGCCTCTTAGAGCCATGAGGATATTTTTCCCTGGCTCATCTTTTGTCTGCAAATGGGTTTGCTTACTGTAATGATGGGAAATAATTGTCTCTCTAAATCAGAGCTATTTCTTTCTGTGGTGCTCATCACAGAATTTATTTCATCAAGCTGTAAAGTAAACAGGATTGTCTTATCCCTCCTTTCACATGTGAGAAACTGAGACTAAAGCCAAACATTTTTTGCAAGCGGCCACCTTGAATTCACTCAGCCTGAACACTAATAGCTCTAAATTAATTTCTGCAGACTTCTGTTTGTGTATTGTGGCATGAAGACTATCCTTCAAGAGTAGAATTCAAACTCTTTTTAAAATTTTATTTTATTTTAAGGCTGACAGAGGCTTATGACTTCTATTTAAGCCAGGTATTTGAACCAGCAATTAAGAAGCGAAGGTCTTTTTATGTCCTTTTTGGTACCTTTGCACCAGTCAAGCTGTTTAACAAGTCTTAAAAGTCAAGTGTGGCAAACAGTTGGACGTATTTTTCTTTTTCACTGTGCCTGTCTGAATAACTGCATTTTTTTCCTTGAATTTACAGCTTCTGTCAGTCCTGTGCTCTTAAAAGGCAGTTTAGCTGATTTAGGGAGTGAATCAGTAGATTTAATGGACTATACTGATCTTACTTTAAACAGCTAATTTTCAATATCCTTTGGGCTATTTGAGACAAGCAGGAAAAGTGCTTCTGATCTGATTACATTTCATTGTAGTCTCCAATGACTGAGTGTTTAGTACTCACTAATTTGAATTGGGACAAGAAGTGTCTTTGTTTTTAGCCTTCCAGTTTACATGAATTTCAGTTTAGTAAAAGCTGGAAGTAGTTTAACATGTGATGTGATGTCTTCGTAAAGTTAGGTAGGCAGAGTCCAAGTGGCTAAAATGAAAAAAAGAAATAAGAAATTAAGTAGACCTAGCCAGACAGAATGAAAGATGTTGACTTCAGCTCCATCTGGGAGCAGAACTAGCTGCTTGCCTGAATTCTCACTGTACAGTTCAGGCAGTCTGAAGGAGCTGTGTAACTTTGCAGCTTGTGCTGCAGCTTATTAAGAGGACTGTCAATCTGGTCTTATTCTCATCACTAGGATGAATTTAAAATATATCTATGTGCATGTCTTTAGCCTACATCTAATGTAGCTATTTATTCTGGGATGATTCTGTTGTAAGAATTTTCATGTCAGTGACCAAGCAAAAAGAGTAGGGTTTTACTCAGTTGTGTGTGAGGTGCTGTCCTGGTTTAACCCCAGCAGCCAAGGCCCACGCAGCTGCTCACTCACTCCCCCATGATGGGATGGGGGAGAGAATCGGAAGGGTAGAAGTGAGGAAACTCATAGACTGAGACAAAGACAGTTTAATAGCTAAAGCATAAGGTTCTGGTGTAAGCAAAGCAAAACAAGGAATTCATTCACCACTTCCCATGGGCAGCAGGTGTTCAGCTGTTCCCAGGAGAGCAGGGCTCCGTCACGTCTAAAGGTTGCTTTGAAAGACAAACTCCATCTCTCTGAATGTTCCCTCGTTCCTCCTTCTTCCCTTTCCAGCTTTACATGCTGAGCATGGTGCCATATGTGTGGGATATCTCTATGGTCACCTGGAGTCACCTGCCCCAGCTGTGTCCCCTCCTGTGCACCCTCAGCTCACCGGCAGGTGGGGTGGGGTGAGAAGCAGAGACAGCCTTGGCACTGTGTGAGTGCTCAGCAATAACAAAAATATCCCTGTGTTACCAACACTGTTCTTAACACAAATCAAAAACATACCCCTATACTTGCTACTATAAAAAAAATTTAACTCTACCCCATCCAGAACTAGCACAGATATATGTGAAAATAGCTATACAACAGGAAAGCGTTGTGGAACAGATTTTCACATCCCCATTTAGTGGTGATACTCCTTCTTAGGCTTATCCACATGCAACAGGAGTGCTCTGTTATTCCAAAATTGGATAGTATCAGTTCAGAAAGTTGGAATGTCTAATCATTCTGCCTTCTGATGACTCATAACTACCCCATAAACTAAATTTTTGCAGATACTGTCCCATGGTAGTAAGGAAGGTGCTTTCTTCTTGAATTGCATTAAGATACTACAAAGTGTTTATACATGACACAAAATGTTAATGGTCTCTATAAATGTAATGATAATAAAAAAAAATAGTCTTCCTATGTATGCATTAGAATCTTTATTTCTTTATATTTTCATTGATCAATAGATCTTATCTATGTGTTTTCTAGGTACCTTTATGATTTCTATTGGAAACTGCCAAGATACCTTCTGGTACTGGATACAATAATTTTGAAATACTTCCTGTTTTTAACAAACCTCCTCTCTGTAAAGCCTTTGTGAAGTTCCAGAGACAAATTAATATGAACTTTTTGGTAAAGATCTTCAGTCTCTTTTGATAGCATGTCTCTTTTGATAGACATCTTTATGTAGCCTATCTTTAGATACCACAAGTTTTGTTGTACTTATTTTAAAAGTTGATTAATGTTCAGGCTTTGGGAGCCAAACAGCTTTGGGAATAGTTGAGATCCTCACAGCTGTGTGATACCTTTGTGTTTAATTAAATCAGCATGTGTCCCTTCTGTTAAAGCACAAGGTTATTTTAAGTGTAGTTTCCTTGAAGCTTCCATTAGAATCAGATGTTAAATTCCGAATTTGCAATCAGAGGGGATAGTTACTGTTGTGTGGGATGATGAGTACCTTTCCTCCTTCTCTCTCCTTCCATGTCAGCTCAGATCCCTTCCGGTTGAAATGAAGTACCAGCTAAGCATAAGATGTATAAAGTAGTAAAGACAATTCTTCAGAAAGACCTATGCCAACTCTACTGTACAGAAAATTGTACCTACCTTGTGAAAGTCTGCTATGTTTGTGCATGTGTTCTCATGTATCTTCTGTAGAGTGTTGCCTAATTTCTTTTGATATCTGACTAACCTCATTGCAATTTCCTCAATTGTAGAAGTGTCAGGAAACTTTTACGTAACATGAACTAATAGCGGCAGGTCTATTCTGTTATAGCTGTTGAATTTTTCTGCAACTATTATTCAAGTCCCAGGGTGTTTGCCATTTATTCGAATGATTGATAGTAGACAAATTAGGCCACAGGCGCACGGCAGGATTAAGTATTTTCTGGTGTATTTTTACAGCATTTGCTGACATGAGGCCTTGATCACAGATCAGGTTTAAATCCCACTGCAGTACATATCATTCATTACTGGAATGCAGTGTTGCACTGTTTAGTAGCATCTAGGACAGCCTTGATTCTGGCACTGGTACAGACCCTCTCCTCAGTCTCCCCATCATGTCCAATATGCTGTTCCACAGTTGGCATGTGAGACTTGGGGTCTGTGTCCTGGGAAGGGACAGCTATGCCTCTGCCAATAGGACTGTAATGATGCAATATGTGTTTGTGTTCTTTGACTGCAGAACATGGTAGGTGAGGTCAGAAGGGTGCCTGTTCTTCATTTTTGTTGCCTCCAAGTCTAGATAAATACTTTAGTCATTAGTAGTTCCGAGGGGGAATGATAGGAGTAGGCAGGAAGGTAATTAAATCTAGTTTTTCAATACCTGATGGTTCAATCAGTTAGCACATCTCATGTATGACTTAGTAAGAGCCTGTCTGTGGTGGCTGGGTGCCACAGGAAGCTAGTCAGTAGAAAGCATTGCATACCTCTCTCAAGTTAAAACCACATGGATTGAAGGGGTTTGCACCATTGCTTTCTCACTTTGTACTAGATAATGAATCTTTTCCAGCATGCTTTGTATTTTTGCTGACAGGACACTTCAGCTCACTAATTACTAATCCTTCTGTTTGAGCTATACCAATGCTTGTCACTCCTACTACCTCAGTGCTTGGCAGACTTGCAGTTGAGCAACAGATCTGGAAAACAAGGTGAGAGGAGAAAAAGTGAATACAAGGTATCTTCAGTCTTGTTCAGATGGTGCAGTGCTTCCTGTCCTTAAATGTTGCTTACCTGCTGGCAAGCAGATGCAGTAATGCCTATCTTAGTCATTTATATAGCTATATGGATGACTACTAGGTTTTTTTCCTTCTTGTTGAACTTCTCATGCAGGGTAGGTAAAACTTCATCAACCCAATGGTGATACTGAGTTTCTTGTGGAAAAAGAAATCAATTTGGAATCATATGTACTTTAAACCATGGATCTGTCAAGGTGACCCTGTTATTTTTGCTGTTTGTCTGCAGAAGCTGGAAAAATCTAACTTGGATAACTGGGAGAACATCAGAGGACCCAGTCTGTGGGAAGATTCCAGGACGGTTCAGAAACAACGGCGGGAGGCTCTCCGTCTCAAGACAGAGTGACTGAGCAATCCTCCTTTGGTGCCTCTGAAAAAAAGGTCTCAGGCTGGACTGTCTTAATTTTTAATCCAGTGTCAAGAACAGACATGGGAGCAGTTGCACTGAACAATTCAGCTGGTGTATATATGAGTAACTGTGAGATCAGTCCAAAAGGCACTGTATTATATGAAGCTCTTTGTTTGCATCCATTTGCGTAGAGTACCACAGGCTGTATATCTGAATTTTCAATTAAAGAAAGCTGATTATACTACTGAGAATATCCCATTGTTTTTCAGTCTCTAACATTCAAAACTGCTTCAGCAAGGAATAACATTTCAAGAGTCACTTGTCAGTACCAGAAGTTGTCATCCTAATGAGAACAACAGTGCTGTCATCTAGATGTGTGTGACCAGATAAATGCTGCTTCAGGGAGCCCCTGCATGACTTCGGGCTCTTTAGCTTGGAAGGGACTCCACAGGCATATGAGCTGTTCAGAACAGTGAGTCCAATTTTGGCTAAATAATACTCTTGTGTTTCATTTCCAGGGACTGTATAAAGCATGTACTGAGTGTCAGCTGATAATTGATAAACAAATAACATTTGTTTAGTTGTGGTTAAATTTCTGTGATTAGTTTATCGATACCTTCATGCAGGCAGGACCTCTGCAGTGGAACCTCTCAGTTTAAATTGGAAGAACTCTTCCTTGAAAAGAGCTGTGCTGCTTCTCTGTGAGTAAATATTGTAGCAGAATCTTCTTGAACCACTACATAGTGGCAAAGCTTATCTTACATGTATTATTACATGTATATTTGTGCATGTGCACAGAAATTTTTTATGTTCCAATCAATTATTCTGCAATGCTTGTCTTTTTATATTTGTCTTTGTGTGCTAAATATTTTCTGTTAGAGAACATTGTGCTAACATTCAGGACCCTTCTGCCAAGAGAGTTCAATGAAGAAGCATCTAGTCAATTTTTCAAATGAAGTGACGCTTTTGATAAGGCGTTGCAAGAGATTTGTGAAACCCCTCATCAGAGGAATGGAGCAGTAGAGCACACATTAACAGTAGATTCTAGTTTCAAGGCTCTCAGTGGCACCTATATGTAAATCCTTGTGGAACGGTCTTTGGAAAAGGTGTGGCCTTGCTCCCCTCTGCAGGATGTGTCAAATGCAACCTGAATGTCCTTTTTGGACACTTTCTTAGGACAGCCTCCTTGCCGTCATGTAAATCTTCTCTCAGCACTTCATTGTCTTTAGTCTCTCAGTGGTGAGGCCCAGTCCTTCACTCTGGAAGAAGAATTAACATTGATTTTTAGGGAGTTATAAAGGAATTCATAAAATACCACATGAAATATCTTAGGCATGTTTTGTGCATGTTTTCTTCTGATAGAGTTGTGAAAACCATCAGAAAGTGATGGATGAAATCTGAAACAAAGTTGGAGCTGTGTGTTTGTGTATTTCCCTGTTCAATGTCATAGATATCTCTGCTTCTAAATCAAAGTATGAACAAATTAAACCACCGAGGAGAGGAATAAGAGGAACAGTGCAAGAGTAGGTAATAATAAATGCCATAGGGAAACCAGTGAAAAACTAGAATACGGAGGCATTAAGCTGTGCTAGATCTAGACAAGGAGGAAATTGGTTTAATTGTTTTGTCATTAGGCAAATAAAATATAAATATGACAAATAAGGAGTAATTAATACTGCATAACTTGTTAAGCACTTTTTCAACGCTTAAATTCAAGTTCAGGTGCAGTTCCACTGACTGCAAGATTAATCACTCAAACATCAGGGCTTTGGCTACACTGGCAGTGTTCTCTCAGTTAGGACTCTTGCAGCATCACTGCCACTGTTACAGTGAGAGCTGGACCGTTGGAAATGTATTTTTACATCCCCCACTGGTGTGGACTCTGAAAATTCACTGCCTTTTTGAGAGGATGCACATCTTCCTTTTCCCTGCTTTGATTGAAGGAGATGGGAAGCTGCCACTGCTTTGCATATGGAGAGGCGTGCTCAGCTCCCAGGCGTGCACGGTGGCTCACAGTACGGACCAGCGCTGCTCCTGAAATAAACGCATGGCTTTCTAAGAACAGCATGTGTAGGAGAAGCAGCCCCTTCCCCCAGGGGAACAAGCAAAGATATTTCTCTTGCATGAAGCCCTTAAGCTTATCAGTTTTCTTGGTGAACAAAACACTCACCGAAATATCCTGTGTATTTTTAGTAATTTGATATTCTGCAAAGACTGTTTTGGGAATGGTCATCTTATTTCAGCAGGTTTGGAACGTAGTTGCAAATAATTACTTCTATGGAGCAATTTCTTATATCCTAACTTAGGCCCCAGCCTTAGCTGATTGTTTGCTGGTTGTGGGGTCCCCCTGCCCTTCCCTTTTTCTTAGGCACTAAATCCTGTCGTTTCTGTGGGCATATTTGTAACTACCTTTGAAGTGGCCTCTCTGGAAAGTAATGGATTTATCTTAGTGTCCCTGAGAAAAAATGATATGCAGTTGGAAAATTTTCCAACTTGCCCTTCTCTTCAACTTCCATTTTAGAAGTCAGCCTATGTGTATTGATTGTCCACTAAAATAAAAACTCACCATGTTTTCTAATGCTGATTTATTTTAATATTTTTTTTAGTGTTGAGTCATTTATGAATTATAAAAAACTGTGAACCAACAATAGCTGGTGCAGAAGCTGTACTTTTCATAAAATGGGAAGAGCCATTTCAGCAATTCATCTTTATTGCCATGCACTTGAACAATGGCTTGATGTTTTATGCTGTGCTTTTCTTACCTATTGAATTGGAAGTAATACTTTTGAAAGGCGTGTTGAGAGCCAATTAAGTCTCTTAAGTTGTCATGCAACCTAGAGTAGAAGGCACTCCAGAAATGTGGAGAATTATAGTTCATAACAGTAGCAGTAGGGGCAAGCTTCAATTAGTTCAGAAATCATGCTCAGTTTGGCTGCTTATTTGAACTATCCTTTTGAAAGCCTTTTGAGCACTTCTGGTTATCTCTAAGGCTCCTGAAGACAACTTTGTTCAGCTCCTGAATCATAATTCTAAACATCTGCGAGTGGAGGGGGTCAAAGGTAATTAAATACAATTGTCAGTCTGAGACACTGATTGATATTTTTGCATCCTCTTTGGTAAGTGGCATACACAGGTCTGAGGGGAATGAAAACAAGGCTTTAGTGAGAGAAGTTCAGTATTACAAAGGTAGAAGAGAGGACTGAAGAAGCCAGATCTTCTAATCAGTGTTGCTGAAATTAGAAATAAAAGAAGCAAGTCTGGCTAGGTGTCTGTGTGTATGTGGGCTGAAAAATCAGTTTCAAAATCCCTGTTCTGACAGTGAAGGAGAAGGTGTTTATCTCTCAAAGAAGCTGTAGCAAGGTTGGTCTTTGGGATCTTCCATAACAAGAAAAGCAGCAGGACATAGAATTGGAAGAAATCTGGGGCACCTGTCTCCAGGGACAGGGAGAGGTCATCATAGCACCACAGATACGTGGGTGTCTGTCTGGATGGTTCCCAGTGGCAGCTGTCTGCAGCTCAAAATGCTGCCCAGACCTGTGTGTGAGATCTGCCCTGTGGATTATTGAGAGTGGTCTTCCTACAGCACTTTGAATGTGCAGATGCATGGGTGACCCAAAATGCTCAATATCTCAATTCAGCTGTAACAGATGAAGGAAAGCCTTAGCAAAAGCTGTAGCTACTGTGGTGCAAAAAAGCTTTCAAAACTACTGAGTAGCACAGCAGTTGAATTTCAAAGTTCCTAAATACATCTGGATGAGCAGTGGGATGTTAAAAACTTACTGAATCAGACTGCAGAGAGCAATCTTGCTCATAGTGATCCTCCAAGGTCTCGAAAAAGGGTCCAGCACCCAAAAAAAGATAGGTCATGGTGTAATAAGACATGAGTGATGGGAGTTCCAGATCAGAATATAGAATGCAGAAATTTCTGAAAAGCAACTTAAATCTGCCCCATCATCAGCTGGGACCAGTCCCAAAAAGCAGAGGAAGAAATCAATTTCTTCACAGAGAAGCAACAACTTTAAGAAATTTAAAGGTCAGTGTTCATTGGATGTTTTACATGGACATTTCATGTTTCACTGTGCTTGCCTGTGTATAGGTGAAACTCAAACCAGTAGTTTTCACCATGTGAAATTACTACACAGACCCTTGTACTTCTTGATGATCTTGCATTTGCTCTGACTTGCTATGTTTGCATTTCCAGCTTGAATCCAGGGCAAGTTTCATTTTATAGTCTGTATTTTCCAGAAGCGCTTATTTCTGCAAGAAATGGGAAAGCCTAATATTATCCTTTGCTACTAACTGTGTCCACTTGAAAAAAAAAAATAAAATTAAGGAAGAGAGAAGGGCATGATTTGAAGTCTTAGGAAAGCAGAATAACTATTTTTACATGACGATGGTCAAAGAATTTTCCTTAAAGCTTTTATGGTTAGAAGGGCTGCTTCTTGCCAGTGTTTTCAGTGGAAAACCACCTTTCATCCTTTAGTGGAGTAAGGTTCGCAAAAAAAATTCCACTCTTATTTTAGACTAGCTAACTAGAAGCCTTTAATCGAAGGAAGGTAATTGCTTAGTGTTAGGCCTTCATTTGTTACAAGGACTTGCAACCAGACAGCCAACACAGAAATAGTCTTCAGACTTAGAAACAAAAACTCCATACAGATGTTTTTCTTAAAACTTGTACTCTCCTCAGGAGCCAAAAGCAGTCTTTCATACCACTAGAATCAGACTGACCATGTTTTCTTGTTAAACATGTGCTTTAACTGCATGTGTAACTGTCTTGCTTAACACAGGCAAACAAAGTTTCACCCTCACCGTTCCCATGCTGCTTGGGACGTGTTAAAATTAAATGCAAGCAAAACAGCAGGTGGTAGTGCTGCAGAAAGGATGTGTGAAATATGCTTATACATTGCAAATGTGAATAGTGTATGTGTCATAGTCACAGGTCCCTTGAGAAAGAAAAAAAAAAACCACATCAAAAAAGTGCCCCAGAAGTAAGGGCGTACTAGACATTGCCAGGGCCTCTGTAGAAGAAATACATGCCCTTTCACCTGGCATATTTGGAGCCTGGCATGATGTGCCTCAGTTGGTGGAAAAAATGACCATAGCTTTAGTTGATGAGATCCTTGATGTTCAATACCAACTCCATTGTGTGTGTTCACTATCAAATCCATTATGGTGTCAACCTCAAGGAGGCCTTGGTGGAGTATGGCTGAGCCCTTAAGAACCAGGGGCAAACCCATCTCTCTGCCACACAGATCCATTCTCCCTCCTCTTTCTGTCCTGTCTTCCAGTGTTCCTCCTACAAGGTAACAATTCATTCTCTGAGCTGCTCTTTTCTAATGGAACTGGCTGTAAAATGCCACCCTCTTTTTTTAACGTTCACTGTCTACCATGAATTGAAGAATAGTTGTTTCTAAATGAATTTGAATTTCAAGCTCAATGTAAGCTCAGAACACAGACCCAGTATTATATCGCCATAAGGATGGCACCCAGCATACACTGGGATCTCTTGATCTTCAGATACACAATGCTGTGCTTTCTATTTTATGTACAAAGGAAATTAAATGTACTTTTTTCTCTAAAAGATGAGATCTTCATCTATCTCCAGCTGTCAGTTCCTAATAATGTTGCCCAGAGAAGTGTTATCTGTGATTCAGTGGCTTTAGCGGACTATCTTTTGTTCAACAGAGGACAGCAGACTAAAATTTCAGCTTACTATAGCTCTTTTCTTACTCCTTCTGAATAAAGAGAGGAAAAGAGGAGAGCAAGAGCAAAGAATCTTGGGTTCCAGACTCAATTTTCTTCTGCTTTTTAGTAGATAGGGCATTTTAAGAAAGGAAAGGAAGGAAAGTAGAAAAAAAATAAAGAAATATGGAAAGCAAAAATGCTTAGGGACAAAAATAGTAATAGAAAACAGTATTTTTTTTCTGACTGGTCCCTCTGGACAGAATAGAAAGGAAAATTATTTCTGTCTCAAGAAAAATGTCTGAGCTCAGAAAATACTCAGGTCCAAATGAAAAGTCAGGTATAATATTTTGCAAGTTAATGGTTTTGGAAATACTTTTATTTGGGTGAAGTACAATGTTTTATTTTGTTTTTCATGTTTTTCCATTCTCGATTCTTCTTCCTTAGGTACCTTAACTCTGGAAATGAAAAACCACCACTGATCTTAAAAATGTAGTTTTGACTTAAAAGATTGACAGCACAAAATGCTTCAACAGTTTTCAAAACTTTTCACAGAAAGTGTTCTCAATAAGAGTAAATCTATCAAAAATAGGTCTTTCTCAATGAACAGATTGCAAAATGTCAATCAACCAGATAAAAAAAAATTGTAAAAGATTTTTTTTCAGCGTTCACCAGTCAGTTCCTCTCCTAGTTGGTGAGTGCTGATGCTGTTTACTGACGAGGATGTGACCACACACCCGTGTGGCTGGGCATGCCAGCCTTCTCCCCACCAGATCTGCACACCTGCATTCAGAAAGTGGCACTCGTGCAATTTAACAGAGCACTTCACTACTCAGTAACTCGTAAGAAAAGACCTACCCCATATTGGATTCAATATTCTGCTGTGCCAGGTAATGACAATGTAAGTTTTACATGAACTGATGAAGTTTCCTCAAAAACTGGTTGCTTTTCCTCCCTGCTTTTGCTAATTCTAATACATAAATGTATTTGTTTAGCTCCTGTTAAATTGCATCACTTTTTATTAGATATTCAAACAGCATGCTAATATGTCATGATACATTAAGAAGAAACCCAACATTTTTCCCAGTCTAAAGGAAGACATCACCACTGCTTACATGCTTGGTTCAGGGTTTCCATAATTTTAAGTTACCTGTCTAGCAACAAATTGGCAATCAAAGATGGAAATACTTCAGTCCTACTCATGTTCATGTGTATTTGAAGTGTCTACAGTCCATACAGTTCAGGACTCATGTCTCACCATTATTTGATTATCCACCTCACCACCACAGATGCTCTTTTGCCTTGCAAACATCTTGACTCAGATGCAATTAAAGATGTGATTAAAGGTAAACACATATTTTCAGCACAGAAATGAGATTGCACATTGCCTGTAACAGGCCTTTTGGGCTGAGTGCTCCCTGTGAAGTACAAACATCCTAATCGGCTATGCTGGAATAATAGACAGCAAAAATTGTAGGTTTTGTTTTTATCATCCCTTAAATCAAGATGAACTTGGATACAGTTTGATCAAATTTTTAAAAGTTCACCCTAGCTCTGATATGGGTTTTTTGGGAAGATTTAGAAGAGAGTTATGACAGACAGTGTTTTGCAACTTGGCTTAGAGAAGTCATTGCAGAGAAACAGCTGGGAATATTTACAATATGTTTCAGTTAATGTAAAACCCCCTGTATTTTAAATAATCAGAAATTGAAATGTCTTAAATATTTTTTTGAATGTTTGAATTTTAGTGTATCTTCCAGGACCAGTGTAGAACATGTCCATTTTTAAGTGGGCTGAAGTTTCTGACTTTGCAAGAAAAAGCTGGATATGGAAACTTGTACTTTGTATGGACAGACCCCGTTGGCTGGGCATTGATGTAGAATATGAATAGGAGAAGGAGACCTTTATCTCCTATCTTTCATCTATTCAAGAAGATTTCTTACCCCTGTAATGAATTATTCGCAACAGAAATTAAAAATTGAGCAGTCTTTGTCCCTTGAAGCTACACAGGGTTGTGCAGTGTTACCTGACAGGTCCATTTTTCTCACACAGACTGCTCATGATCTTAAAAGTTCTGTCACTGGTGTGCACTATCCACTTTAACAGCCACGTACTCCATACAGTCTTTATGTATTTCCCTTTCTGTGTGTTCAGGGGGTGCCAAGAAACTAGGAGGAGAACAGGTGTTAGTTCTGTGCTCTCTGCTTGGAGATGCTGTGGTCTAGGAACTGCTGCAGCAGTCGATGAAGATGTCTCTGTGCCTTGTTCTTTTGTCCTTGGAGAAGTTTCTTCTGCCCTCGGAGGATTCACGACTCTGCTTTCTTTGCATAAGGGGTGTAGCAGAAGATCTGAAATTTGGAAAACACGTAATACCTTGAAGTCTCTTATGGGTTGTCATATGACTGTAAATCTGTTTTTTAGAGGGCCTGCATTATATATGAAATATATATGTAGATAGAAACACACATATTTAGGCAGCCCCGAAGAATGTATTTGCCTCTCTGTACACACACAGTGGAGAGCTGGAGCGTAGTGTCCCTTCACCATCAGTGCCCTGCCAAGGTGGGGACTTGCAGGGATCACCTCTGAGGGATGAGGATGGTTGCCTTAGCAGGAGCTGGCTCTGTGCAGTGATTGCCTGCCCAGATTACACAGAAGAGACTTCATTTTCCCATGACACATGGTAGCTCCATGGAAGCCAAGTGTCTATGCAAACATTTACATCATCACCTGCCGTGATCATCTCATTCCGAGGTAGATGTCTGCCAAGGTGGGTGTTGAATTGTGTTCTGCTGCTTCCCCCCTTCTACTTGAAAAGCACTAGAGTGATGAGTTGTGATCACGTTGCCTTTATAAGTACTGATCTTGAAAAGCACTGGAGTGATGAGTTGTGATCACTTTGCCTTTATAAGTCTTGCTTTGGGTGAGCTGGATCCCAAGAAGTCTCTTTGTTTGGCTTTCACTGATGTTAAGACCAAACTTTGGGATGAGTGCTTGCAAAAACAGCAAAGCACTGTGTACCTCTGCAAGTGCTTTTGGCCTCTCTCCTTTGACTCTCTGGTAACAGGGTTATCAGCTCTGAATAAGTTTGAAAATTGGGCAGCTCTGATGTCATTTTTAAAAAAATTATTATTTCTTCTTTCTCTTGAAAATTTGATGTGTTTCTTGACAGCTTAAAAAAAGATTCTCTTGGTAAATTCTTATTACAAAGATCAATAAATATCTTAGTGTGTCACACTGGTGTTTAGATAGAAATTGCAATCCCAGTATTGCCTAGTACAGAGGCAACGTATGTAAGCTACCTTTCTGACAAAATTCGGAAAATCATGGCATGGACAAGGGGAAGTCATATTATAGGCAGGACTAAATGCATTCCTCTCTGCTGGATGAAATAAGATAAGGAAATATATCTTTCCCACTTCAAAAGCAAAGTTTTTCATAGGCCATCATTCAGCCAAAGCTCATGTTGTATGGGCAGTAAGGTCAGAGGATCCACAGTCTCCTCTAAGTCATCAGGGAGCAATAAAAAAATCCTTTCTGCCATCAAAGGTAACCTTGTGTACAGCTAGGGCACAAACAGAGTGTCAGCAAACTGGCCCTGTGAGACTACTTTATTGATGCTGCTTCAGGTTTCTTGTAACATGCAAAACAGCATTATTATTACAGTAGATAACTGCAACAGACCTTTCAGGATTATGCATTAAGAGCAGCAAGTCAAATACCATCTGCCTAACATGATAAATTCTAAGTGTTATTCCAGAGAGGTTTGCCTGCATCTCCTCTGCAGAGGACATAGAGGCAGCTGCAAGTCACTTATCCTCAGTCCCCTCCTCATCGTCACTTCTTGACCTTTTGGCTAAGATCAGTTGTAGTAGATTTAACTAAGATCAGTTGGAGTCTTGGCTTGTACTGTCTTTGGGGACTCTATCCTGGCCTGGCAGCAGGCTGGGCTCAGTGACCTCCTAACTCTTACCCATCTGTAACTGCTATCATTCCTGCTCTTTCAGAGCCCTGGCAGCTTTTAGAAGTCAAGTCCCGTTTAACATGCCTTGCAACTACAGCTGAAATGCATTGCCCTGAATTACTTCTGTTTCAAAAGGCAGGTGGGTCTTAGTGCTCTAGAGAGGGGGAAGTGGTAGTGTAGCTTGGTTCCTTTCTGTTGAAAGCCACTAAAAACATTTATTTGCAGCAGCAGATTCTTTACTTTTTAAAGGTTGCTTTAATGCTTTGAGGATCTATAACTCCAACATTTTTGGAAGATAACCACAGGTAAGTCCTTTGAGAGCTTTTCACCCCTGCATGAATGGGGTTCTGGGGCCAGGCAAAAACATCTGTGATGTAGGAAGACCTTAAAATACTGTGATAATATGTTTGTATCTGTCTAGGTTTGTAAACTTCCTAAATCCAGAGCTAAGTATCCACAAGGGGCACAGTAATTGCCTGCCAGACTTAGTGCCTGAAAACCTTATCTAATCCTGGCTTTTATACACAGATCTATTAACTTGACCTGGGTGGTTTGTTTTGTTTTGTGTTTTTCCCCAGCTCACTTGTGGAACCAGAAATAATATATATTATCTCTGGAAGAAACCATAAAGTGGTATAGTGGAACCTTGTGTGTAACTCAATTAAAGGCATTTCACTCCAGCATTCCTACATCAAACATTGTAACTACAGGATATCTTCCAGTCTTTGTGTTGGCAGGGATCACCTAAAAATGCCACCTTTGTCTCTGCAGCTGTCCTTTGTAGAGGAGGTACATGTAGGATGCTGTGAATTTGCCTTTCACCTAGGGAGGGCTGGCCGTGTGCCCTCCAGAGGCACTTTCTGTGGCAGCACCAGCCAGCTCTTTGCATAGAGAGGGATGTAGAGGATTTCTGCTGCAAAAACCCTCTGGCTGGCTTTTATAGGATGGCTGCAATATCTTCCAGAGTGTTAGTCTCTCAGCTGATTTTGTCTCAAAGATCCGTCTGGTCTAATGACACAAATTGTGGGAGACCAGGTTTTGTTCACTCTCTCTTGCTGCTATTTTTGGGATATGATTTTTCTATTTTGGTCGGCTGGGTGTGGAGGGAGTGTTGCTATGCTTTAGGGAACACTGCAATTAGATTCACTCAAAACAGTCATGATTAATAATTATGACTGGTTTGTTACTAAAAAAGGAGAAGGTAGAAATAAATAATAAGCCACGGTTAATTTGAAGGCAATCTCTGTCTCTCTCTCTGTCTCTTTGAAGAGCTTTGAGCAGACCTAGGAGCATTTGGGCTCTCCTTAGGGAATAGGAAAGCCCTCATTTCTGTCCACGGCAGTGAGCCTTGCTCCAGTGTAAGTAATCCGATGAGTTCTCTGATGGAAGAGCCTCATTTACCAGTCAGTGACTCTTGTTAGGTGAGTCCCAGATAACTGCAGCACCTGGGCAAATCTCAGCTGTGTTCCAAACAATTAGCAGAAATATTTGAATCAATAATGGCAGGGAAGCCAATGAAACAGCTTTCCCAAAACAAATTGGTGAATAAACACTGAAAATTTTCAGTCCTAGTGAAATCTGTTTACCCAGGACAGCTTCTTTCTTCTGTGAGTACATGGTGTTATGAACAATTTTTAAAGGTTCATTAAAACTAAGTTACTAAATTACTGTAAGTTCAAATGTTAATGAAGTTTAAAGGGTTCAATTGTTAAGGTCAGGTTTACCTAGTTCAAATGTTTTATTTATTCCTTATGTAATGCTGCATGTTTCATAATGCTCAAGAAATTAATGTTCAGAGTGGGTTAGGATGTTGTAATGAGGTTTGTTTGGGTTTAAATGCTGTATTTAATTGATGTTCAATGTTAATCAAGGAAGGGGAGGTGCTGCCAAGATGGTGATGCCGAACCAGGTTCCAGAAAGTTCCAAGGATGAAGTCACAGTGTTATGGTGATTTCGGGACTCTGATTGGGTCAGACCTCGACCAATTGGGGGGGACTTTGGGGAAATGATTGGTCAGAAGTTGTCCTAGAAACGAGCCAACCAGCGTCTAGTGAAAAGGACTAATCAGGCAGCGGATTGACAAACCAACCAATCAGAGAGCAAGGACTGTCTATAAGAACTGTGCTGGTGCCTTGCACAAGCTCCTCCGCCCTTTGGACGATGGCTGGTCCACGAGGGGAGCAGCCAGTGTTGTGCACTGCTTTTGTCTGCCTTGCCACCTGGAGTCTTGGGCTTATCCCTGGCTCCTTTGTTCCCGGTTGTGGTTTTTAATAAATTTAACAAATTTTAGCGGTGTGAGACCGTTACTTGTCACACATGGCCTCAGGCCTGCAATGTGGAGTCGAAGCTGTTACCACCTGAAATCTCACTCCATTATTCAGTTATACACTGAATAGAGAAGTGTCGCGCTAGCCTGCAGCCCGCTTGCCCCTCCTGACGTGGAGGCCAGCGGATGTCTCCATGCCAGGAAATAGAGCTGGGAAGGTGCTGGCTTGCACTGCAGGCTGGGTGCAGAGCCTGGGGCAGGACGGGGTCAGGGATGGAGGCAGAACAGAGACCCGGAGCGCTGGGAGGGCGCCGCCGGCTGCTTGACGGCGGGGGAATGCTGCATTTGTGTGGAAACGGAATACGCCGTGCAGGAAGGGCCTGGCAGCGCTGCTGTCACTGTCACAGATGCCGCAGCTCGGTGCCTGGGTCCTGGCAGTGCTCAGACAAGCAGGCTGTGCCATCCTTGTGGCAGTTCTGCAGAATGCCTTCGGAGCGTTTTGAAACACGCTTAGTTTTTATTTATATATGTACACATGCACATTATATAGTCAGTTCACTTTTGACTTTGTTTCATAGGAGATGAAAAACCGTTTCAGTTGATTCAAGCACATGTGAAAGTTCTTTAAATAAAGTAATCTCTTAAAGTAATGAATTCTTACATCCTGTAGTCGAAGCAAAAGGTCGTCTTCTCTCTGCTTAATTTTTCTGTAGAGAGAATTCTTGTTTCTGATTTTACTAAGGAACTTGCTTCTGTGTTCCCAAAGGAGTGATTCCTTAGCCCTTAATACAAATTCTGTACTTAAACAATCTCTTGGTCAATAACTACGACATAAAGCAAATGTGCTGGCTTTGTACATAAAGATGTCTTCACTATGAAGTTGTTACACGAGGCTTATGTGCTGCTACAAAATGTCCACCTCAAAAAGCTTTTCTCATGTGCAAGAGTAAATGTCTGATTTTAAGAGAATCAAAAATGTGGGGACAACAGAAAATGCTTTCAATCACCCTTTTCTTCTATGATATTTTGAAAATTTTGGAGTATATATTTAAACAAGTATCTTTCAATATTCCTGTGCTGTTGTCTGTACAAATCAGAGACATAAAGACATTTTCTTTTGAAAAGACGAAGAAAAGCCGATGTCAGTCTGAGCTGTGGGGTACTGACAGTGATCCTGAGTAGAAATCTTTGTATTTTCTTAATTGTCCTAATACAGAAGTATTTCATAGAATCTGTCAGTTGAGGGGGAAAATTTTCCCTCTAACAACTGAGGTCTTGTACCAGACTAATGTGTCCTGGTTTTAGATAAAAACAACCATGTTACTGGGTATTCTTTCCTTTTGATCCCCTGTTGTTGAGACTTATTGCCTGCCATTTATAGCATTTGCAGCTTGCAATTAAGGCTTCTATTTTGAATACCTAATGCATAAGCAGGAATTACCATAACTTAGTATTTTGATATGTCTTTCAAACTACAGCAAAAAACCCCCATGTTTCAGATGTTACATAAAAGCATTTACAGCTAGATAAAGTTTATAGTGACCTAATGTTATATGAATAAACTGTAATTTTATTAAATTCTTTCCCATCCTTTAGAAGATCTCCCCTGCAAAAAGATGGGAAAGAATTAAATAAACTGTAATTTTATTAAATTCTTTCCCATCCTTTAGAAGATCTCCCCTGCAAAAAGATGGGAAAGAATTAAATAAACTGTAATTTTATTAAATTCTTTCCCATCCTTTAGAAGATCTCCCCTGCAAAAAGTCTGTCTGATATCATCCATAGGCTGATTTTTAAATTTTGTTCCCCCAAAGAATTGCAAGTGCGTTGAGCATTTGCAGCAAGGAAAGTTTAATGTTTTTATAGTTAACTCTTTTGTTTTCTTAAACCCTCTTGGTTTTAAATGCTCAGGTGGCTTTGTCCAGGCGATACTGGGCATTTATCTGTGGTGTGAATGAATATTGGAGCACCTGATCTATGCGCCCATGTGCCCTGTTCCCTCAGGAGGGACAACTTACCCAGCCTGTGAAGTGGCCCCCAGGGCTTCCTCGGGGTGTCAGGCAGTTGGCAGGACTTCTGTGGTGCCCAGCTAGTGGGAGGCTTGTGTTCTGGGGAGGTGTCTGGCTGCTGCACATGTGATGAACCTGGGCTCTGTGTGTCTGCTGTATCCTCAGCCTTACGGCAAGGAGGGGCTGTGAGGACCTCAGAGAGTAGCAGAAGTGGACAATAGCAAGGGCAATTTGGATGCTACTGGGCTAGAGTACCCTTTAATCGTGCTGAAGGGCTGAAAGATTGAAGGATGGGCAGGAGAAACGTTTTCTCCCTTTTAGCTGGACTAAGACAGTGCTAACTAATGGTCTTCCAAAGAACTGGACTCTTAAGTCTGAGCCTTGCTTGATAGTGTTATGTAAAAGGAGGAGATAATGAAAATAAAGCAAAGGTCTTGTTCCCCCCACACGCCTTTCAGATTAAATCACTGTTTGTGGCTAACAGGAAAGCTGGAAATTTTGTTCCACCAGCAACGGGGGAGTGGAACGAAAGCCCATGTGTATTTTTAGCATTCCTTGTAATCATGTCACCTTTTGAAATGAAAGCATCAGTGCATTAGAGCAGAGAAAGTGGGGAGAGGATCTCTTCTACCAAGGGAAATGTCAAGCTCAGGGTGGATTGACTGAGTCACACATTGACTGAGTGATATTTGTGCCAGCCAGGACAGACCCGTCTCCTCCCTGCTGTACGCTTCCTCCCCCTTCCAGCTCCTCAGTTTTATGTTGCTTCCTCCTTCCTGCATCTCTGCTGGTTGTCTCCTCACACATCTTTCCTAGGTGAGTGTACCCTCCAAACTATGTCCAGCTGGAATAAAACCCAGCACATGCCACATGCTTTGGGATGTTCACCCTCTTTCCTGCCCAGAGGGTCAGCAGCCTTGGTGAGGTGATGTTACATGTCTTAATAGAAACTTCTTAGCAATGCCTTTTTCTTTTATATTTTCTTTTGCCTATGAAAAAATCATATCTAACACAAGGAAGGGAGCAGGGTATCTGTTCAACTATGAATGTGAACTTGCTGTTCACCTCTGAAATGCCAATGAGCATTTGTCGCGTCTGTTGGCCTTGGAGAAATTACTGATGTTGCTTTTGAATGAAATTGTCCCTTACTTTCTAAGGAAGTATAAAAAGTCTATCAGTGTCTCCATTTGTAATTAGACACATCATGTCTTTGCTTTGCTACGTCCAGGAAAAGGGAGTAATTCCTTCTTATTCCTAACCTTTTCCTAGCCTTCATACACTGGTAAGAAGACAAAACTCAATTCACACTACCCAGAACACTACTCTGCAGTGGATAAATTCAGTGGATAAATTCCTTGGTGCTGCTAGCAGGCAGCTCAAGTAGTTAGAGGTCACTTGTAGCTGTTCACTCTGTGCCCCCCTGGCTCAGCTTGGCAGGGAAACGGAGGCACCAGCTCTGAGAATAGAGGAGTGGTTGGCACTAGCTTTTAGCACATTATTCAGTGCTGGGTATTCACCCCTGCAAGGTAAAGAAGCATGAGGGATGCAAGTGCTTGAGAAGGGTGGTGGCCAGTCACTGCACCTCTCTGTGCTTTGGCGAAGGTGTCATCTGTGGCTCAGGTGACCTTCCTTAGTGAACAAGGTGGATGTGCAATTAGTGCTGTAATCCTTTAAACAGGTCCTGTTGTCACAGAGCTTCCTTTAGGTGCCCAAAAGTGTCAGGCAATCCTCATCTCATCCCCCTTCCTCCCTCCACTTCTTCCCAGGAGTGTTGTATTAAATCCCTTCTCCACTGCACTGGCACCAGAAGTGTGTTGTTTCTGCAGCGTGCCGAGACTTTGGTCTTATGCTTATACTTATACTACATGGCAGCCACTCATAAGATTTAATTAAGCCATGGTGCTGGCTTTCTCCTCTTTCTTGTATATTTTCACTTGATACCCAGCTTCATGACTTGGCTGAAGGTAGAAATGGAAATTTCATGCTAAGAGTGTGGAGATTCCCGGAGAGCAGCCAGGCCACGAGTCCTGCAAGCAGGCACCAGTGGAGGGAGCTGGGCTGGGCTGGGCAGCAGCATGGTCCCACAACCTCTGTGCTACCAGGTGGAGAGCTGCAGAGCTGGTGGGAAGGTTTTAGGACTGCCTACTGCAATGTAATAATGGGACTGGATAGCCTTCGTCAGCCTGCATCTGTCCCCCCACCTCCCTTCTTCCAGTAAAAGTGAGTTATTTTAACCCAGAGTTGCTCTCTTGGTGACTTGGGTTCATGGTATAAATTTGGGACATGGATTTTTCATCCACTTGTGTGCACAGCAATATGGAAACTTGCTAAAGCATCCCCAGTGCCACCCGAGCGAGGCCTCTCTGGCTCCCCAGTGAGTCTTGACTGAGTTAGGGAGCAGCCCTGTGTACACATAAGCATTTGCTTTAGGGACTCACCCGTCAGTTAAAGTGGAATTACATGCTTAACTTACTAAATTACTCTAGGCTTTGCTTAAGTATATAATTAAGAATTATGCACTCAAAGATAACCATTCGTAGGGTTGGGGCTTGCTGTCCTGCTTCCATTTCCCTAACAACACAGGCAAGTTATTTGTGTTCTTGTCTTGTTCTGCACAGGCAGTGTTTCCAGCTGCTGGGATCAGAGTGTTATGGAACAGGAGGAGAGACAGAGCATGCAGACCCATAGGAACACCTCATTAGTCTGGGAAGCCATCTCAAAACATGGGAGCATTTCAGAGGTCCAAATATAGCTGAAGAAGCTTATTTAAATGTTGCACAGGGCCAAATACTGGCTGTCCTCCAACTTAAAGTCTTTCTTCGAGGCATCTTTCCCTCTGTGGGTGGGTGGGGAAGGAACTGGCGGCCATGGTTGCCCTCAGCCAAGCTGCTGGCAGGGCCGTGTCCCAGAACTGCCACCTGGCCAAGGATTCCGTGGTGTTTAGCAAGCTCAGCTTTGCAGACCAAAGCCCTTGTGCACATCCCCTGCCAGTGGTTTCTCCCAGTTCTGTCAGCATCCCAGGGGACAGCACTGGGGCAGGGCGAGCTGCCCCTCCCTTGTGGTTAAACCAGCATTGAAGGCTCTGAACAAAGAGGGCTGACTGGGCACTGTGACCACAGCCTCCTCTCGGAGACACCCATCTGCAGAATGAGCCCAGGAAGACCATTTTGTTTGGATACCTAGACAGCAGCAAGCAAGGAGCTCCCAAATAAGAATGGGTCTCTCTGTGATTTTGGCAAGCTTTGGGTATGGCATGACAGCAGTCAGAGGAAAGCTGTATTGCCTCCTAAGGACAGGACAGTACTTTGGTGATGCCCACCGCTGTCCTTCTTTGTCACCCCTCTCACCTTTCTCATTTTGTCTGCATGACCTGTATTTGTAAAGATGGAGAAAGCAGATTAAGGAGCTAAAACCCATCTAATGTTTATGTGATTTTTTTTTAAACACAAGAGGCAGTTGGGGGGGTAGATTTTCCTTATCTTCTAATCATTTGCACTGCTTTTCCAGGGCAAATTTGCCACAGCTCAGAAAAGGTCTGCTTTGCTTTTTTTGTTGTTGTTGCTTGTTAGTTGGTTTGTTTTTGGGTTTTAAAACCCTTTAATTATGTTTTCTTGCTCTCTGCTTTTTTCTCCCTTGCCCAGACTGGACCTGACGCTTTATGGTGCCTCTTGCACCACCATCTTCCCCTTTGGGCTCCTCAAGGTGTTATTGCAGGTGGGGTGTGGTAGTAGGCAGGGACTACTGCATGGTTCCTGTGGGCAGCTCTTCCTCTGCCCACATTGCAGGGGCAGAAAGATGTGCAACCACCTGAGCAGAGCTGAAAGAGATATCATCCTGCGCACATGCTGTACAAACAAATAGCAGGGGTTGTCAGAACTCTTCTGATACTGACATTGTCACAAAACCTTGGAAGAGCATTGTACCTCCTCCAGGCTGCCTGCTTACACAAGCCACACTATCTGAACACATTGAGTAATCCCTGCCTCAGGCTCAAAAACTTCTGCTTGAAATAGTGTAGATCAGTGAAAAAGATAGGATATTAATTTTAACGTCTTAAGTTACTGAATGCTAGCCATGTACCAGAATGCATTGTACCAGAGGCTGGTTGCTGCCATAGCTCAACATTTGTGACCTGACTGTATCCAGTTCTTGGCTGCTGTCAAATGTCACTTGTCTATGCAGGTGCTTCCAGGTCTAAAATTCCATGGTCTCCTAGGAGCTTTCTCCAAGGCAAGTCCGGGATGGTGACCTCCCTTTATCTGCAGAAACATTCCCCAGTTGTATTTGGATGCTGCCTTTTCCATGGCGGCATGGTCATGGCTAATGAAGTCTTTGCTGTGCTTCTTCAGACCTTTTCATTTTTGTGGTGGAAGGAGTGATTGGGTGGTTTGTGTAGTTTTATAAAGATTTTTCTTTGACTCTTGGAAGATGAGCTGCATCGTGGCTGGTACGTACCCTTGTTTCTGCAGCAACAAGCTGTTTACAGTTTGTTTTCTCCATTCTAAAGTGCTTATCAGCTTGAACAATAATTAAATGGTGTCATCTACAGTATGTCTAGTATCTAAGGAGAATCAAATCATATAGCTAAAAATACATCTTTGGAGCAGGCACTCACTACAGCCTAAACTGGAATGAAAGATTCTGGCCCACAAAATGAGTGCTATGTTCAGTGCCGTTGGACTAATCTGGTTCTTACAGTAAACCTAAAAATGCAGTTTCCACTATTCAGACAGAGGATTACCTGCCCACACTGAGCAATTTCTGCTTTTTTTTTTTCCCCAGTACAGAGATCCCAGTGACAAACTTTGTGTTGCTTCATTGTTATTGTTCATCCTATGAGCTCGATTCAGTGTTCCACAGCTTTTAGCAGCACTGTTTGAACACTGCTTCATCCCACATCTCCTTCCTGCATAACTCCTCTGTGAAATAAGTCAGGGAGAGGCAGGTTTGTGTTCGTCTTTGAATGAGAAGCAGCTCTTTCCAAATTCCTGCCCATCACACAGCTGTTCAGCAGCCATTCATGTGTTGTTTTTTTCCAGAGGCGCCTCCTTGTCTCTGATCTGATAGCAAATGTCTCCTTTCATGTCCTACATCAAGGCTGCTACTTTGGCCTCCTATTCCATTTGCTCCTCTTTTTTAATGCCGTGCCAAACATATTAATGTCAGGCAGAGCTGCCCTGGATCCCTTGGCGTAATTCCAAATACAAAACCCTCCCTTCGCCCACACGGCCAGGGCTTCACTGGGCTAGCTCCTCCCCAGCCCCATGCGTGGGCTGCGGTGCTGGCACCATCCAATGCATGGCCTGTGTATTGTCCTGTTTATCGTTCTCGGGCGTCCAGAGGGCTGGGTACCTTTTGGCCCGGCTGGCTCTGCAGCATCCATCTCTAAGTGCATCCCGCTGCCCTTTAGCGCAAACTGCCCGTGGGCCGAGCCCGGCGTTGGGGACCAGAAGGAGAGGGGGGCCTGTGGAGTCAAGGGTCTGCTGTGCACACACGAGTGTGCTGTCAGAGCTGCGTGGTGAAGGGCCTGCGGCTGCCCAGCTCCTCTGGGCGTCCATGCCACCTCCTGCTCCAGGCTTTGTGGGTGCTGCTGCCTCCAGTTCACCTGCTCAGCTTATCCTCAGGCTAAACAGACTGCAAACCCTTTGAAAATCAAGAGCAGGCTGACAGGGAGTGGGGAAAGGGGCAAGATATTTGACAGGTGATTATGGTTAGGGATTTTCTTCCTATTTATCTGGGTGTAGCTGCGTGCATGCCAATTGGAATGCTCACTATGTGCCCTGGTGAAACTGAATTTTGCTGCATTGCCCCATTGCAATACAGAAGGAGAAGCTCCTCATCATCCACACCTCTAGTGCACAGGAGGGGTTTATCCAACCCGAGTGATGCCCTGCCACACACGGCTGATGCCCAAGTTGTTAAGGCAGGGGAAGATCCGGTCACTGCGTTACTGACAGCCCCCCTGGGCAGCCGGAGCACTGCGCAGTGTGACAGCTCTTGCTGGCTCCGGCTTAGCTGGCGATGAGTCACCTTGAGTGCCTGACTTCTTGATAAATCCTGGGAAAAACAGGGCAGTTAAATGTCAGCCAATGGGAAAAATTTTCAGCCGGGGTAAGTTAAACTAGCTCTGCAGCTGTCAGGGACACTTGGCTACCAACCACCCAGCTGTAGTGGCTGGTTCAATAGCACTCATCTGCCATGGATCTGCTGGGAGGAGGCTGGTCAGGTGAGCCACAATTTTGAAGGAAAGCCTGAGATGCTGCTATGGTTTTCTCTCTCCTGAGGCCTCAGAGTTTGTCGTATTTTTGAGGCCAGGTAGGTAAAGAAAGAGGCTTTGTCTTCCCCTGCTTCTCAGGAATGTAGATGAAGGTAAAATGAGAAAATGCCTCTGGTTTTGTCTAATGTATGGTTCTTTCCAGGTTCTCAGCTGTCTTTTAGTCACTTTAAAAGCTGATCGGAATTATTGATCTCATTTACCCTCCTTATAGCTTGACTGATTCTTTGTTTGGAAACTGGAGTCTTGAGATACAAAGAAAAAGCAAAGCTCATCTCGTGGACTGGAACAAAAATGCACTTTAGAGTATCTGAAATCTGTCAGGTGTTTCTATGGGTTGTGTTGAAATACTGTGTCCTGAGAAGCGAGGGGACTGTGACCCGCTTCTGTTCTGTGGAGAGGACTCTGGCCTCCTGGTCCTTTAGAGAGAGGCTCCTTTGCTACTGCCCTTGTGTGCTGTTCCTCAGCTTCCCTGAACTTGCATCTCTGGGGAATGGCAGCTTCTTCTGGCAGAAAAGGAGGAAAGCTGCAGCAGCATTTCTGCCTCTGCCCAGGCAGCTCTTGCCCTTTAGGGCTGATGGTTCTAACTGGTGTAGGAGACAGACCTAACCCTTCATTCCCTTCCTTTCTGCAAAGTTAGCTTTGCGCAAGCTTCCCTCAGAGCTTTATCTCTCATTTTAGATCTTTTAAGTGGGCTTGATGGTCAGTCATAAGAGCACTGTGGGAAAGTGCAGTAAAGAATATGGCTGACTCTTTAATGCTAGATGAAGTGAGACCCACCTTTTCCAAAAACTGTGCTCAACAGTGAGAAGTTTCAGATGACTCACCTGCAGGAAAGAAAAAAAGTAGAATAATTCCTAATTCTGGGCACTTCTTGACCTACTTCCAAGCCATGTTCCTTCCCCACCACCACCCACTGTGGGAGCACAAGCTTTGCAAGGAAAATTGCTGTGTGACTGTTAATAGTTAAATGCAATTTTGTTTATTGGATGTTTTGGAAAACATAAAAAACAGCTAAGTGCACAGACAGACTGTTGCATCCAAAATGATTTACTGCTTTGCCTTTTATAGCTCTTGATTACATCAGGTTGCTGCATCAATATCTTGTCTGTACAGTCCAGCCTGGTGGGGCAGCAAGGCAAAGAGTATTGTTGCTGGGTTGTTTTCCAGGTGGTGTGGCAATTAAAATAGCTTTCTTGGGGGATGTAGGGCAGAGCACCCAAAGCTAGGAAGCAATTTAAACTCATGTGTGTTCAGATGCTTGTCCAACCCATAGACGTAAAATAAAAAGACACTGTTTTAATGAAATATTTTGGGCATTTTGCTTAGGACTGCCTGGCTGTACCTGAGCAAAAACCTTGCCTGAATATTTTACTACATCAGTCTTTGTTCAGTTTGCAGTCTAGAAGTACAAATAGCTGTCCATAGCAAGGGATGAGTAAAGGCTGTGAACCTGGGTTTGGACTCTGAAGCCTCTAGAATATGAAACTGTTTGAATCCAGTTCAGAAATAGGGACCACTAGCAACGCCTTTCCCTAGCCTGGGATTCACAGGCTTTATCTCTTTCAAAGTATGAATAGGGTAGGATCCAGAACATAGTGCCCCAGTGCCATTTGCACCTGCAAGCCTCATGGTCCTTGTAGAAAAGTGTCCTCCTGACTGCCCAACAACTGAGGAAGCAAGGGATGGGATTTGACTTTGAGGATCCAGCAAAGCCCACAACAGGAACAGATTCCCAATGTTCTGATATCTCCTGTAAGGCCAGATCTGAATCCAAAGGGGATTTTTTCTTGTATTAGAAAATCTCCCCCTGCTCTGTTGTGGTCCCACTCTTCAGCAGACAAACCAGCTTTTCCTATGGGAGGCAGGAGGCAGCAGAGTAAAGGTGACTAAGGTGGTGTGCTTAGTGTATTACCTCCAGGGTGGCCCAGAGCAGCTGGGACGGGAGGGAAAGGGGCTCAGTGCACTGGAAGAGCTTTCCTCACAGTGGACAGAAAAAGTGGGGCTAGAAAAGCAAATACTAAAGCAGTTCTCTTGGTGAAAGAGGCAATAGTTGTGACCTTAAGCCCCAGACAATACAGAATGGGGAAGGCCATGAGAGGACAAGGAGGCTCTCTGGTGAAAACCATTTTCATCAAGAGTTCAATTTCCTACTGTAGCCAGAGCTTGTGCCTGATGAGTGTACATCTCTAAATCAGATACACTTCATACTCCTGTTCTTTGGCTGTGCACTAGACTCAAGGAGTGATGGCAGGAAATTGAACACAGGACTGCATGTCTGCAGCTGTAAGGAATGTGATGGTATTAGCAACCCGACCAAGGGTGTCTTTCTGGTGGCTCCAGAACTCACGGAAATACAGTACAGAGCCTCAGATCCAATTTCCTGCTCCCCTTTATCCTGGGTGTATATGTCAGTCAGAGCGACCTCCTGTCATTATCAAGTGATCTATCATATTAAAACAAGGGGCAAGGAAAAACCACAGCAGAAAGGAAAATTAATGTGTTGCAGACTTTGAAATACTTTCCCTTTCATCCTAGCCCATAAAACTTTGATTTAGTTTTGTATCCTGGCTCAAGGGTTTCTCTCTGTCCCAGTGTTCTGATCTGATCAGTCTGGTTTGGACACTGGTGAAAACCAAGCAGTACCTGCACCCACGTGTGCTAACCTGGCCCAGGGTACCCTTCCCTTCTGGACTGGGTCAAGGCAAGTGCCCTGGGGGGCTGTCACATCACTCATGCTGGCTGACAGCATTCCATGCCAGAGAACCAGGTTCATTGTTGCTGCCCTAGGTTTGTGCCCCTTCCCCTCCAGGTTTATTAGACAACAAACTGTCAGAGGGTAATGCCAGGGAGGATGGTGACCTTGTGCCAGGCTCATGTGTGAAGGAGAAGGACCTGCAGCATACAAGGGGGATGTAGGCTGTATGCACTCTTCTTGTTGAGATGGTCAGGCAGTGCTAGTGGGACTGCAATAACTTCGAGTCCAGTTCAAGGTCAGGAGCAAACCAATGACCCCTTTGTCTATGATCTTGCCTTTTAGTAGCAGGCATCAACTAAGCAGTTGTTATTAAAGGTCTACTGTGCTCCACAAGGAGACTGGTGGCTGTGACATTCTGATCAGAGTACAAATTTCATTCTGCTTCTGCGAATTCCCCTTGGAAGGTGTTGGATGCAGCATACTTTGCTTTCTGCCCTTCACTGTTCTGCACTGCTTCTCCTGGCTCTTCAGCAGCTCTCATAGAGTGGTGTGGACTATACTTCCCACAGTGAAAAAGTTCCAGCTGATTTCCATAGGATCAGGATTTGGCTTGATCTCATCTGTACTCCACTCCAGGGACTGAAAGCTCCCTGCACCACCCTCCATGCAATGCAGTAACACCAGGCTGGTTGGAACCTTGTTGCACTTGTCCCTGCAAATGCAGAGGGTGATAGGGAGGTCTCACAGTGGCAGCTGTGGATGTGGGTGAGGATGGATTATCTGCAGGTCGGATTATCTGCAGGTCTTCCAGCTGTCCAAAGTTCATGATTTTGCATTTCCTGAGTTGGTCTTACAAGATGTGGGGACCCTTGACCTGGCCAAGAGCAGCGAATGCTCAGACAATGCCTGGAGGCTGTCTGGGTGCTTAATGCTCTGAAGCTGGAGCACCCAGCCTCAGAGCTCTGCCCTCACTGCTGCTGAGAGGTGCAAGAACCAAAGGAAATGTGAATGTGTCTTATTTACTCTGTGCTGTTGAGAAATCTGTGAAGGAAACTTCCCCTGCTCAGTATCTCAAGCACCCTGAGATGTTTCTATAGCAAGGACTGGCACTCGTCTGCCTGTTTTCATCAAAGAAAACCGGTGACCTGGTTTGGGATAGCTCTGTTTCATCCTTCTCCAGTGGTACTCAGGCTAAGGGGGAAGACTTGGTAGCTGAGAATGAACCCACATCTGCAATTGCATTCAGAAGGTGGTTTCACATCCCCACCTTCTGTGATGAAAACCTCTGTCATAAAATTAATCGGTGATTTCACACTTCCTGATGTACTATGAAAATGATTAGACACAGCAACAGCTGGGGAAGTGATGGGACTCATTGAGGCTTTGATCCTTCTAATAATAGCTTTTTCCTCTTTTATTTCTTTCCCTTTTTTGAACACACATTCATTGTTCATGGAAACTGACAAAGGACTTAAAATAACAATATACCTACCAAACGAGTCCAACAAGGGAGCTGTTCTTGCAGCCTGTCCATACCACATGGCAACAACTCTGTCTCATCAAGGCAGTAAACAACTGTAAAACCGCCAATAAAGAAATGATGGGGAAGCTGTCTATGCAGAGGCTAAATAAAAAAGGTGTTTTCTGGTTTTCGCCTTTCTGAAGGCATGATGAAATAAGCCTCATCTCATGGCTCTGTTGCTTGCTTTTGTCACTGCTTCCTGTTACAGGGATGGGGATTAAAATCCTTACAGCACGTGAAGTGGAAGCTATGCCTTCACCTCCCTTGGGGACACAGTGGGTCTGTCACTGACCTCAGGCAGGGAGCTGCTGCCAGGCTTCTGAGGGTAGTAGGTGACAGGTGGCAGCCTGGATGCCTAGAGGCATGGTGATCCACAGGATAGTGTTGGGCAGAGGGGAGATGCCAAGGGGAAGATGCTCTACCAGCCAGTGGAGAAGAGGGGAGCATTGGTCTTTTCCCCAGGGATGGCTGTGGCAACTGATGGCTTTTCTTTTCCTAGTTCCCCAGCAGCAGTCACAGTGTTGTCTGTGCCCTGTAGGACATGGAGTCATCCCTACACTCTCCTTCTCAAGAAAGTACTTGAGGGGGCCCTAGAAAGATGTTAAATAGAATACCATGGGAATATAACCATATAGAGTAAGTGGGGGCTCAGTCCATTTCTAGATGCAGCTGAAACCAGTGAGATGATGGCAGTAGAGACAGCAGCTGAAAGGGGAGTGCAGCGGTTCATAGCGGAACCAACTGAACGGGAATCTAAGCACTGCAGGGTTTACTGCTCTTGCAGTGTGAGCAAAACCACATGATGCTGGGTAACGAGGCTGCTTGGTAATGCTGCCACTCCTGGGATGCCATTTCTCTTGCTCGGTAAATGCTGCTTCTGGAATGAGCTACATAATGAGTGTGCTGAACCACACCTTCGTCCTCTGGACAGCATCACAAACAAGGGTCAAGCAATTAGCCCTTGCAGTGGCTTTGGGAAATCAGTAATGCCCCCTTGCACTTGAGGAGCTGCCTGATGCTGCTAAAGCTCCTGGAGTAAGCCAGGGCAAGGCTAGGACCATAAGGTCTGCCCCTCCCATAGCTCTGGGACTTGCTAGCCTACTGCAGGGAAATTTGGGAGCCAGGTAGCAGTTTCCAAAATCCTAATTTCCCAGTTGTGAGCAATTAGGCAGGTGGAAGGAGAGGCTTGGAATGCCTGGTCTGTGGGAAGTAGATGGTATGTTAGGGCTCTACTGTGAGACAGTGAGTGCTGCCAGCTGGGTCTTGTCTGCTGTCAGCTATGCTGAGTGATGCTGGGTCACTCCTGTCGTCTGTGGCTCAGGTGGCTGGTACAGCGGTGAACCCTGACAAATCTCTTAGTGGCATGTGGAGATGAGGTGGATTTTTCTACCTTGTTGCTGCTCCTGGCCTTTGGGGTGAGGTTGGTGTATTTGGTAAACAATGCTGTGAGCAACTTGTGTGACTAGGATTTCTGGGAGCTACTGCTCTGTAGCTGCAAGATGGTCAGCAGTGCAAAAATGAATGTGAGAAACCACACAGACCAGAGCCTGTGCAAAATGGTCATAGCCTCCCTCTGCCAGGAGCACCCTGACAGCCAGAGACAGGCAGCCCAAGACTCTCCATGCTGAAGTGCTTCAGCCATTCCCGGTTGTTCCCTCTGTTATCTTCAGAGCAAAACTTCTGCACATTCTGGGATACAAATTAATTATCAGGAAGAGTTACTCCAAGCTTGGAGTTTATGTAAAGTGTTGGCAAAGAACGACAGCTAAACCCCTGTCCCCATAGGAACAACACAAAGAGGAGCTTAAAGAGGTTGTGTGGTGAGAGGAGAAAGGACAAGAGGTATGTGTAGGTGGGAGACAGTGTACAGAATGGGGCAGAGGAAAGGGCAGAGACTGAATGTAGGACTCTGTACAAAATAGAGGACAAAATACACATTGTGTGTAGAAGAAACCCCTTTAGAAAGAAACCCCAGACTATGAAAGACCACCTTATTTTTTTTGCACACAGCTATGTCTTTCTCCACAAATTAACTTCTTTCTATCTGAATTATTCTGACGGCTCTGAGGGTAGGATCCTGTTGTTGGAGCAATCCTGTGGGACTGCTTCAGGTTGTGATGGCGTGTCTAGGGCAGGTGGACGGTGCTCAGCAGGATCTAAGCATGTATTGGTATACAAGTGCTCTAGAATGACCCTGGGAGGTTGGACCAGATGACCCACTGTGGTCCCTTCCAATCTGACCCATTCTGTGATAGGTATCTGTTGCATGTGCCAAAGTCCTTTTGTGGCTGTGCACTTTTTAAAAACAAGAGATAATATTCTTGTAAATTCAACTTTTAGGAGAACTGGAATAAATTAATATTTTAAGGGATAACCAGTGTTTTATCATCCACTTAATCCCAAAACATGACACACATCAGAAGGATGATTTTGCAATACAACTAGATATTTAAAGTCAAGTCTTCAGTGCTGAGGGAGGCGGCAGGCCTTGTGTGGTGTCATGATGACAGGCCTCTTCCCAGGGAAACTGTCTCTGTCTTACTACCACCATCATCAGAGCAGTCTAGGGTCAGACTTTGCACCAGAAGCACTCATCCTATATGTGTTTCCTGGATCCTGTCAGACCTGGACAGAAGCCACAGGTATCCTAGAGACGGATGCGTCTCTCCATGCACAAGCTGCTCACTCCTTTAATTAAACTGCTAACTTTTATTAACAGCTGATCTTAATTTACTTTATAGTTCTTTTTCACCTTCCCCCCCACCCCCCCCCAGTTTTTATAAACCAGGATCAGATTCTCCTGGAGGGAAGCACGGCTTTCTTCTAACTGCTCAGGGGGAAGAGACAATCTGGCACTCTTCACTTTGTCCCAGATTTGTAAAGGAAGAGACACTATTCCATAGGAGACTTTTTTTAGTAGGTCTCAGCTGTTTTGCTAAGAAAATTGTTACACTGACCTTAGGGGAATTGTAAAATTTTATTCTGTCTTTATCCGGCATTTATTGTTATCCCCATTGGACAGTGTTATCAAGGTCTGTAGCTGTGCTATCTGGTAACATCTCCTGAAGCTGGGGACCTTCAGCTCTGGCATTTTGCCTACTCAAAGTGGAGACAAATCATAGTGTGAAGCTGTGCTTGCCAGCCCACCAGAAGCTGTTGTGAGGTTAAGGGAGGGGCTCCCTCAGTCACACCAGCACTTGCTGCCCATGAGCTGAGCACCCACAACCCCTCTGCTCGTGAAGGTGGGCAGCTACAGGACAGCTGTAGGAGAGTCTGAATTGCTGTGGAAGACCCTTAGGAACTGGAGGCCAGTACAGGGGATGACATGCTCTTGGTACTGATGTGCTATCCGCAATGTAGCGTAACCCCAACCGTGTTTCATTATAGCACAGTTTTAACCTGTTAGCAAACACGCTGGCCAGGGAGTAATTTACCCAGAATGTGAAGGCACAGGATGCAGAAAGGAAGGGTTTGAAAGAGGTGTAAGAAAACCAGCCTGTGTGCAGTGCTTGGCTGAAGCACCAGCTACTGCTCTAGAATCGCTGTGAATGGTCCTCTCCATGAAGCACTGGCTTAGTTTAAGAAACACGGATTTTTTTTTCTTTTCATGCTATTAGCCAGCATGTGGTGCAGGAAGTAGAAAAAAACACCTTGGTGCCAGTGTTTAACAGGGAAACCAGAGTGATGGTGGTGCAATTGATTTTTGTCTTTGTTGGGTTTCAAAATCAATGAAATATGAACTTTTCCCATTGATTTTTTTGAATTCAAAATTATTTTGGGAAGCTGTTAAATGAATTGACAACTTTGTGAGCTAAATCCTCTTCTACGCTTTGTAAGACACGTGTGAGAACCCATCAGAATGTGCTGATGTGCTTACAGGCCTCTTTCTGTGTTAATATTTGTAGCTGTCTTCTGTCATACCAAACCTCTTTCTCTGAGTCCAGGTTCCTTGGTCCTCAGTGAGAGTGGAGGAGGAGCAGATCTAGTCCACTCCTGTAATCTGAGCCTCATGTTCTTGTTCTGTGACTGAGAAAATGCGTGTATCTCTAGCAGTGTTGATGCTGGTTGCTCATTACTAGTCACTGCAGTTGAAACGGCCTTTTGGAATGTGCCCCTTGTCCTGGCACACAGCCTGATGCTGTAACCACAGAGTCCCATTGGTCCTTCCTGGAAAAAGCTGTTCTTATAAAAACCCTCAAAAAACATATAACCTAGTTTGTAATAGAGTTGCTATTAAGCTATTGCTTTAAGACATCAAAAAGAAGGAAAGCCTCAGAGCTCCTCAATCTGAGAAGGTCCCCCTGACCACCACCCACGGATGGCAGTTAAAATATTGAAAAAATCCCCTTTCAGTGAGTCCTGTTTGCTGCCCCAGGGCACACTGGTCTGCCAGGCCAAGCCCCAGGGTGTTGAGGCAGAGGCTATGCTCCACCATGGGTGTCCACTTCTCTGCAACCTGCAGTGGTTAATGGATAAACACAGTTTCTGAAGCCAATGCTAAACTGGAAAACTTTAGAATTAACATGTGTCCTGGATTCCACCATGATCAAAATCTGGTTGTGAGGTGTACCCTCACTTTCCATTGTCAGGTAGATTCTTTGGAAGACGTCACTTCTCATCAGAAGTTCTCAAGGGTTTGACTTGCCCTGAACTTCCAGTGACTGGTCACTACCCTTAGTTAGGTTTTTTAATTTTTGAGGGTTTCTGCATGGTGTCTGAATGCTGCCTAAAGTTTCTTTAGATCCACGTTCACTTGCACAGAAAACCCGTGGCAAGCCCAGGCCAGAACATGTTTGTGGTATCAGTCACCTGCGTGTGGGCTTGTCTCTACATTACTCTGCAATCATTTGTGATAGTGAAGATGCCTGCACAAAGAACTGCTCTTCCTTCTAAGCCAGACCTGAGGAAGGTGCCCTCTGACCCCAGACTTAACCTCTTGGGAAGCTCTGCAATGAGACTAGAGGATCTTATTGCAACCTACAGCTGTGACATCTGTGGGTCAGAAAGTTTAAACCCATATTTTGCTCCTTTCTGAGCAGTGTACAAAGGATACACGAAGAATCCTTACCCATCGGTGGCAAGCCCCCTGTCTGCTAGGATCTGTAGAGGAATCATCCCCTGGTTATGGGGAAGTGCCATGAAGAGTGCATGGACTGTCCCAGGTGTCCCATGACTTGTTCAATAAGGATTTGCACACTGTTGTGTGTGTAAAGCCCTGCTTGGCTTTTGGAGCTCTAACCATGTTTTCAAAACAGGCTTTTATGGGAGGAAAAAAATAACAGAATTTTACATTTGATCTGGGTTCATTTGCTCTGTAATCCTGGATAGGCTTGAAGCTGCCTTCTACATTGTGGCTCCTTTCCTGTTTTGCCTAGCAAGTAATTTTTTCTCAGATTTAAAACTTCATTTCAAAGCTCTGCAAATGCATCATACTAATAAAATGTCACATTATGTCATCCCTTCTGACACAAATGTGAGCAGGCACCTGATGAAAGCTGATGAGGGAGGAAAAGCAAAGCTATGGAAAAATAGTCCAAACATAACATAGGTTCACCAAGATAAATCTTGAATGAGAGAAGGAGGCTGTCCCAGGCCCTTTTGTACAGACTTGAGGTAAGGAGCAGTCAGTCTGCTTGTATGCAAGGAACAATGGCCAATACAGTGTTTGTGGCCATTCTTGGGTCATTAGGCCAAGGGCTGAAAGACTGCAGGAGGACAGCAATAGCGGGCTCAGTTCCTAAGGGCTTGCTGAGCTAGAAATCTTCCAAGGAGGAGCCAAACCTACAGCTCCATCATGTCTGCCATAATAAAACAATAATATGGCCCTATCCACCTGGAATTTTGGATGGCAGCTGTGTGAAATTCTTACCTGTATGTGCAAAGTGCATAGCTGGTGAATGAGGGGGAAAGAACAGGTCCCTTCAGACTCAGCTAACACACTCCCAGAGTTTCCTCTGGAACTTGTAGGACACTGGCAGGTTTTTATGTCAATAGATGCTGTTGACCTGGCAGAGCAAGTCAATGCCTGTTATGCACATTGTCTTTAACAACAGCACTGCTGTTGACTACATTCTGCTGTCAGCATCTTTATTATCAGCATGGTTGCCAGCAGAAGGCTAAAGTCATGGGATGTTGGAACTATGGATTAAGTTAAAAAAATTTTCTCTAGTTTTAGGCGGACAATGAAAGGAAGAACAAAGCCTCCATCTCTTGTTCTGCCTCAAATCTCAAGAGCTTGGAGACAGGTTTGAGAGAAGTATCAAGGTCCTGATTGTTCATGGGAAAAGTCCCCACACTTTTATGAAGAACTTGTTTACTATGAGGGTGACTGATCACTGGAACAGTTGCCCGGAGAGGTTGTGGAGATATCCAAAAGCTGCCTGTACTCAATCCTGAGTAATGTGCTCTAGGGGACCTATGTGAGCAGGGAGGTTGGACCAGATGTCCTCTAGTGGTCCATTCTAACCCTACCCGTTCTGTGTTCTTTTAATATACCAGTGTTTGGTAGACTTCCAGTGTTTTAGGTTAGAATCATACAATAGTTTGAGTTAGAAGGGATCTTTTAAATGTCGTCTAGTTCCAGCCCTCTGCAATGAGCAAGGACATCTTCAACTAGGTCAGGTTGCTCAGAGCTCCGTCCAACCTGACCTTTAATGCTTTCAGGGATGGGGTGCCTACCATCTCTCTGGGCAACCCGGGTGAGTATTTCGCCACTCTTTTTGTAAAAAATTTCTTTCTTATATCTAATCTAAATCAGCCCTCTGTCAGTTTAAAACCAATAGCTCTGGTCCTTAGGTGAGGTAACACTTGAAACATCAAGCGATCTTGGTGATCATTAAAAACTAATATCCGTGCTTAGTTAGTGAGATGGTGCTAAACAGCCCATTTGAACACCCTGTATTTTAATTGTTAAAGCTAATATAAACAAGAGGTGGTTGGTTTTTTGTGAAGTTTTGGGGTTTTTTTAAATTTTAAATAGTATTTTTATATAAACAGTTTGGTTGCTTTCATCTCAGGTTGGTACTTTGCAAGCACACCTTTAAAACTAAGGAGATAAAAAATTTCACATATTCCCTCTTGTGATGAAAAATTTCTGCCTGAGCTGAGCAGAAGCCCATAGCCATAAGATCAGGCCCATATGGAAGGGAAAGAAAGAAGGAAATGCCTGGGAGTGTTTCTTAAGTGTATTAGGCATGATTTTATGTACTGGGATGAGGTGAAATGAAACATCTGTGTACCATAAAGAGCTCTGTCTTAAGTTATTGTCAACGGTAAATTTGTGTATTGCCCCCAGGGCTTGCTCCTGCTGACGAGCATTTTGTACTGAAGTTCCTCATCTCCAGACCCACTCTTGCTGAGCCTTAAACACAAGCAGTTGTTTGGAACTGCCTGATGATAAGCTGTGGGTTGGGAGAGTTTCCCTGTGCCACCTGGAGCGGTTTCCTTTGCTTGGTGTTGGAGGTGACTGGAGAGCTGCCACTCTTGGGGGCTGTCCTCCCTGGCAAGGGTGTGAGGTTTGGAGGTGGCCACCTGGAGATCGGGTGACACTGGCCAGTGCCAGAGTCCCTGCATCCACACAGTCTTGGGTGTCAGCCACTGATGCTGTGCTGTTGATTTTGTGTTGATGTCAGTAGGGGTTCTTCTGCAGCTCGGGTGAGGCTGCCAGACACTTTAATGCCATGGGCCACACATGCACTTGTGCCTGTGTTCCCCCAGGCACTGGGAAGCCCTTCCCCTCCCTGACATCACGCAGGAACATCATTCAGGATCGCAGCCCTGTGCAGGCACCTGCCAGCGCCCTGAGGTCAGGCACCTCCTCGTATGTTGGATCTTGTCATGTCTCCTGGCCCATGTGCATCTCTCACGCTGTTCCTACCTGGTAAGCTGCCTTGCTGGGTTATTTGAGGACACCAGGAGTGGCAGGTGGCATTTGGGGAGATAAAAGGCTGAGTGTGGGACCCACAAGGTGTTCTGCCACCATCTTTTGTACCGCCATCTTGTACTTATTTGCAGCAACATTGTCCCCTTGCAGCCTCCTCCTGCTGTCCATCCGTCCTGGACTTCCATGCCCTGCTCTAACTAATAGCAGTGAGTAGCCAGACCAGAATGGATAATTGCTCTGCAAGGTCTCTGGATCCCTTCTGTGCTGAGGTGTGGGGCCAGGGGCTGCTCTTATTATGGAGCTGTAACTATTATGGAGCCATAACTAGAATGTACCAGCTGATTTTCAGGGCCTTAGCGGACTGTGCTGTCCTGCAAGGGACCCCAGCCCATTTGCAGCTTTTCTTACCCATTTTTGGCAGCATGAAGCCCGTGCAACTCTCTTACATGTCACCCTCCCAGTAAATGTTCTGCCCTTTCCTCTTCCCTTTTTGTATGTCTGCTGCCTGTGCCTGGCTGAGGTAAAAGTTCTTGCCCAGCGTAGGACTCAGGCTCAGGTTTCTCGTGGCAGTTTATTCAGCTGCTTTTGACAGGGATGGTTTGCACTTGCTCCTGTGCTCGAGTCTCACCAGAAAGCTTCTGGGCCTCCATCACCTCCGGGGATATGGAGAGTCACTGGGGACAAACGGATTGGGGACAGCTTCTCTCTGGAGGATGAAACAGACCATTCTTTGGCAGGATAGCTTGGTGTCAGGGATTGTTGCCTTGTAGTACCTTGGGCTTTAAAGAAGTGAGAAGCCATGCCAGAAGGTAAATCTCCTGGAGGCACATGTCTGCCCATAACTGCTGTGGCAAAAACAGAGGGGGTCCTAAGGGGAGACAAACACATATGCAAATATCATGATGTGTCTTGTGTGAGGCATAAATGTATTGCTTTGTTCCATGGTCCTGGAAAACAGCCCCCAGCAGTCTTCTGCCAAAGTCAAATAGCAACTTTGGAGGCAATGTGTATTTTTTACCTTAAAATGACTTGCTGTCTCACAACTTGTTATTTGACTTTGGTTAAAAAAAATAACTGGGTGGTTTCTGCAAGCACAAACTAAAGCATGCAGCTTCAAGTGGATACCAGGACCAACTCTGGCTGTGTAATTATATTGCCTATATTTAATCTCTCAGAAGTGTTTGGCAGATGCTTTAAATTCCAGATATGCAATCAATATCTTCTTCTCTGAGGCTTAACTACTGTGTTATTCCCCTCCCTTGCTTGAAATACACAAAGTCAAGTCAATATACTTGGATGGTACAGGAGTGATCCCCGCTCAGTGAGTGTATATCTCTATCTATATATACCGATGGAGACATCGTAGAGGTGTGTGTGTGCGTGTTACATGCAAGACGTGCTCTGCCTTTATTTATTTTGGAAAGGGTTTGCCTTGGTTTCATCGTGCCTTGCTTTAAACGATCCGAAAATCACCCCCTGGATTCAGAGGAATAAATATGCATGGCTTGTAATTCTGTTGCAGCGCTCGCTCCCAGCTGATAGGTGACGTGGAGTTTGGAGGCTCGCAGATTGGCTTTTTGATTTGGCTTCTTGCTGCAGTTGTGCAAACCTCGCTGGCTCCCAGAAATCAGGCTCAGCGCTTTGCCGTGCACCGTAATGCTGGGAAACCTGCACCGAGCCCCGATGGTGTGAGCGCGGGAGCGGGGGAAACCCAGCAGATTCAGTGGCAATCTGGGGTACAATCCATTTTCTCTTCCCCCCTCCCTCGACCCCCATTCATCTCCGTCCTCCTCGCCCTCCTCCCTCTTCGCCAGATCTCCTTTCCCTCCCCAAACTCCACCACACGGAGCTGAAGATCAAGGCTGGTGGATTTATCAACATTTTACCTCCACCCCCACCCCCTTTTCCAGATGCACCTCCCCGCTCTCCCTGACAGCTGCAAAAGGGAGCACAGGTTTTGTAGCGAGCGAGGCAACTTGGACTGACATGCAAAGGCGAACCCCCCCGTACCCGCACACACCGTCGGTGAATCACCGGGAGATGCGATGAGCTCCCTTTAGGAACCGGAAGGATTTGTGTTGGGGAGCCAGCGGAGCCCCCTCCCCATCCCCCAGCCCGACCCTCCAAAAAAAAGTCAGGAAAGCCGCCAGAAAGGGTAAGTAAGGGGGTGTCTCCGTGGGAGACGCGAGGCTGGCGGGCAGGTGTCCTGCTGCCTATCGGGGCTCCATGCCTTGCACGCGAATGGCCGTGGAGCGAGGGGTGCGGGGAGGTGGGGGGACGAGAGCTCTTTGCAGGCTCATCTCCCGGGATAGCGGGGGAAATTAGCGTTGCCCAGGCGCTGGGAGCTCGCTTCATACGCGCTGTCTTCCCGGCGCCGTGGCGGCTCCGTGCCCGTTTGTGTGTGTGGGGGGGGGATGCGTGTGTGTGTGTGTGTGTGCGCTGCGGAGGGAGGGCTTTGCCTACGGCGCGGAGCGGGCGCTGCGGGGCGGATGCGCGCCGGGGAGGGGGCGCCGGGCCGGG
>VWPU01018779.1:0-122358 GCA_013398955.1 Callaeas wilsoni | reverse complement strand
GGGCCGGCTCCGCCGCCGCGCGCGCCGCTCCGAGCGGGAAGGGCCAGCCGGCGGTCACGCGCGGGGGCGGGACGAGCCAATGGGAGCGCGGGCCGGGGCTCCCACGGTTCCGCTTCCCGAGCTGCGGGGGAGGCGGCTCCGGCGCGGTAAGTTCGTGCCGCTTCAAACCCGGCGGCTCTCTGGAGGCCGGAGGGGCCCGCGGCCGCCGTGTGAATCCCGCTGCTGGGTGTAAAAGGCAATGGGATTCATCAAATCCATGGCAGGGATCGAGAGCGCGTTGGATCCCTTTGGACGCACTGCGGTCTGGGCTGTGCCTGCAAGGGGGCGGCCGGAGGTGTTTGTTGCCAGTGGGTGCCTGCCTTCTCGTCCCCTTCTGACAGAGAGAGAGGGCCAGAAAAGGTGGTGGTACAGTTTGGGAAAAGTGCTGCATCAAACTAGTAAGGAAAATGAAGATGATTGATGAGATGGAATTCACAGTTCCTCCCAGGAACTGGTATCACTCCGGAAAGATGCTCACGCTTGTATGCTTGTCTTTCTGCTGTAAGACAGACTCCTTAACACTTATTTTTTTATTTTTTTTTTCTCAAACATAATTGGTTGGAATGATTTGATACAGGGAGTCAAGACTTTGTTTCCATTAGGGGGTTAAAGGTCAGCCAGAACCCTTAGTCTGCTGTTCAGACGCTTTCCGAAAGCTGTGGGAAAAGGAGCCCACTCCTGGTGCTGCATTTTTTGTTGTGCTGTTCTTCCCACTGCATTGTCATGTCTTCGTCTGAAGCAAGGCCCAGGGTGTCGGCCTGCTTTCCAGGCAAGTCCGGTTCTGCTTCCTTGTTGGCTTTTTTTCATGTTTCCATATCTAACAGTGGCAGATGTATTAAGGGCTTTTTGGAGCACATTTGTCCCGGTCTGAGTCTTTTGGCTGAATACTTGCCAAGTGCAGTATTTTAAGCTTTCCAGTGTTTTGCTTGGGCATTCTCTTTGGCTTTTCTAATGTGTGATTTTGATTTTTTTTTTATTTGCAAAGCTTCAAAACAAATTTTTGTTAGTAGGATGGCCATAGATTTGGTGTGTTGACAAAAAAGAAGATTATTTACTGGCTTCTTGTAATTCCCGTGTCCATAGCTGCTGTAGCAAACTGGAAACTACACGTGTTTGAGTGATTTAAATATATCACTACCAAAGAGGTAGACAATTTTTTACAGGACTGTCAGAATTCATTTGTAAATATTGCAGAGCCTGGTCAGAACTGAGTAATAGTTTCAAGGAATAATCTAATTTCTGTTGGTGACTTGAGATCTTCAAGTATTAGAAATGAGCCTACAAGAACACGTAATATCACAAAATGCAAGATACTGCATGTGTGGATTAATAACTATTTGTAGTGTGAGTCCAGGAAGCCAGCAGAGTAATGGGAAAATACCTGGGTTTATTAGTCAACGATGGAAGGAAGCTGCCAATTTAATGTGGTTGTGAAAAAACTGAGTGTGACAGTGGTGTGCACACAGTCAAGCTTCTGGGTGACTAGTGAGACATTAGGGTGTCCAGTTCTGACAAGACACGTCAAGAGAAGTTTGTACAGAAGTACTTCTGGGAGGGTTACTGGAGATGATCAAAGCTTATCTACAAGAGTACACTGGGAATATTTGTTTGATTAACCTAGGAAAAGCAAATGCAGGGGAGGGTTATGAGTAACCAGTAAGGCAGGGTGGAGTCAAGCTCAAGCCAGCAGGCATTTAACCTAATGAACAACACTAATGGAAGAGCACAGAGCTAAACTGATTATAACCTGGATAGAAAACTAAGCCCTGTCTCAGTGCAGTGAGGGTTTCATCTTCCATGAAGAACAGTGAAAATGGACTTACCTAACGGGCTTTAAAATGTGTTGTGCATCAGAATAGGAAGATTATGTGTAATTATACAAAATAGATTTAAGTGATCAATGTTGGAGGGAGGAGTTTTGGGCCTCTCTGTCTCATCCTGAGACCAGAGCAACCTCCTGATGTTCAGCAGAAAAAAACCTGTTCTCAGGAAAAAAGCTGTCAACTGCTGGTTCATGATGAGGAAGGTGGGAAGGCAACAGATCAGAAAGAGGTAACAGGAATGGTCCCACTGAGGAGATTTATGCCAGGTGTTCAGTCTCTTAGATTTGATGGGCAGCAAAATGTTATTTTACTTAATAGTGTGTGCAGGGACCTAAGAAATGTAGGAACTGGAAATGCAGAGGAGTGGTGTATATACAATATGGAGGATGTAAAAGAAAACGTAGGATGGTCAACTGGAGGAGCTGCTGGATGCTGTGAATGGATGACTGTTCCCAAGGATCTCACCGTCGCTGTTGTGAGGCTGAACATCTTGTCATTGCCCTGTTTTTCTAAACTTCATTTTTGATTGTGATTCATCTGACAAGAACAACAACAACATTGAAAATTCACCTAACAAGTGCTGGAGGCTCAGCCCTAAAAACAAATACAGTATCAGTTATGTGGAGTTATTTATAGTGGGGTGGAGAACATGGGGTCATTTAGGTGCTGCCAGTCTTTTTATAAGTATAAGCACGTTGCTTATACTTCTGTTATTCTTTACTGAAGAACTGGAGAAAAAAAATAAGGTAGTAAATTGCAGGGAAAGAGAAACTTCCTTCTACAGAAGATTGAATTGGGCAAGGCTTGCCAGGCAAGTATCTCAGCCCACAGAATGCTTTCCCAGCGTGACTTCCTTTGTAGCTTCTCACAGGAGACTCGAGAGTCATCTAGTCCCCCTGTGCTGTACAGCTGGGCTTTTGCTGGCTTCCTAGGATTTAGAAACTTCAGTTTTATGCTCACTTCTAAAGTCTTTTTATGTCTTCTATCGAGCTGTCTTACTTCAAGCTTCAGTGGCCTGCGGCTTACCGCGCTGTTTTATGGTAGCCTGGAGCTTCTCAATAAATATTGAACTTTTATCTTGCGCAGCAACCAACACACTGGTTTGTAATTTTTTTGCTAGCTATTGTAGCCTCTGACTATGCATTAGGGTATGTATTTAAAGGAGGAAAATGGTGATGGCCTCTAATATCTATTTCCATTCCAAAGCCAGGGTTTGCCAATTCTTCACTACTAACAGTATCAGTCACAAGATGTAAATTGTAGTAGTATGAAAACTGGGGGAATCTGTAGTTCCCTCTCTCTGAGAGCTGATGATGGTCTTCTAATCCTGAAGCACAAGAAAATGTGTGAGATAAAGCCTGTCTGTGCTACAAACTGTTCTGGTGTACATTTGTTTTCCATGGTCAAGTGTTCTTTTAAGTGCATATTAGTAGAACAATATGATTTCCTGTCCTTGCTTACCGTCGTGTCTTTACATTCAGGCTGTCAATGCAGTTCCATCATCACATGGATTTCTCCTAACCGTGTGTTATTACAGTATTTAGGAAGTGTTAAGGATTAAGATTTTGCTTAGTCTTTATTATTTCTTGCTAGATTAATTATCTTATTAGTACTGTCCATAAAGTTATCAATTTGTTATCAAATGGAGGATGCAACTAGCTGTAGTGAAAGGTGGCTGACTTGGCTTACCCTATCTTTAGCATTTTCAGGTGATCACACTGGTAATTTCCCTTTCATACCGGCAGTCAAGTTGTCCCATTCTTTTACCAAGTGCAAAATTCTAGATATTTGACACCTTTGTTCATGCTTTCTAGATGAGAGCAGGAACGATCTGAGTGTACCTGTAAAGGCAAAGGAGGCTGGACGTCCTCTACCATGTCTGGCAGCAGTTGGGTGGCAGGTCAGATTGCCCAAGAGCCCGTCAGTGACAGCCAGCACCATCTCCAGCCTGCTGGAGAGAGTGGGATTTGGGATTTAACTTACCTCACTGTAAGAGCACATTACAGAAGCTAGATTTCATTAACTTCACTGCTTGCAGGCCAGTTTGGATTTGCAGTGTTTTTTTGTTTTGTTCTTAAGCAAATCTAAGCCCTCATTTTGGAAGGTAGGTGAGCGTGCTTTAGTTTTGTGGTGGTGAAGCCTTGTGTGAGCTCTGAGTGAGGTGTGTCTGTGTCGAGCCTCACTGAAGTCAGGGGTGCTCTGTGCCAAGATGTAGCAGCTCTCCACAGACCTAACTATAAGGTAGGGTCAAAATCTGCAGTGACGAATTACAGTCATCATTACATGTCTGCATTGGCTGGGGCTAACAGTTCCCTTCGTGCAGGGATTCATTCCCATGTGCCATCCTGGGCTCAGCACTCTAAGCTGGTAAATTAGGCTGATCTGTCCAGTGTAGCAAGTGTGATGGTCGTCAGTATTGCTATGCTTTAGTTCTGGTACCTGGTTTTGGGAACACAACTCACAAAGCTGAGGTAAGCACTAGGAAATTCTTGGAAAAACTGAGACTTTAGTACTTGGATTCCCAGCAGCCAGGCATGCTAAGTGAGGGGATTTTAAACCAGATGATTGGAAATGTTCTTTGGGCAGCTCTTTTCTCCTCAGTTTGAATTGCTTATAGCCTTCACTTAAGCATATTTGGAGTCAGAGAGACAAAATGTGATGTGGTCGCTTGCACTTCCTGTGATCCATAGGGGTAAAAGCAGACCCTGGAAGCTGGCTCTGTTAGCTCCCCACTCTGCCCAGACCCACACTGCCTTTCTCCCTCTGACAGCTGTGCTGGGCCATTTCAGCTCACTGAATTTGTAGAAAGTGAATCCAGATTATAAATAAAAATTGTTTTAAAATTTCTAGGTGCCAGGCGCTCAGCCATGAAAGAGGAACAGAGTTAACACCATTCTCAACTTAAAACAGTTTAACCTCCCACCTATTGATTCCCAAGAGACTGTTTTGTGTTGTGAAGGAAAACAAATGAGATTACATTCCAGCAGAACGAGATTCAATTAATGTGTTTCACCTTACAACTAGAGAAGACAACAAGTGTGAACACAATTACTGTGGCTCCACCAATAGATACTCATTAAATTGCTGTACCTGCCACTTTCAATTGTGTGATCCAGTCCCCAGGGTTTGGGTTCTTCTGGTTTTTTACAGTTTGAAAGAGATGGAGACAATAGGAGTAGACATACCAAAGTCTTTCTCAGTCATAATTTAATTTTCTAACCAGAAAGGAGCAGTAAGGTGGCTTCAGGCCCATGAGTTTATTTCAAAATTTGTTAGGTCTGCAGATTCCCACAACTTTCTCATTATTACTTTTCCTAACATTGTAGGTTAACTGTCAAAGGAAGGGGATCACTTGTTGAGGGGTAGGACTGAAGATTTTTAAAACTGTTTTATGCAGTCAGATAGCCATCCCTATCATGGTTTAAGGTCTTTGTTTAACTGAAGATGGTGGTTAAATTCAAAAAGACTAATTGCTCCTGGCCCCTCTTTTTATTAATAGTGAAAATTTGATCAAACCGTTCCCCAAAGTGCCAGGAAATCTAAGTGAAAATAGTATGAATTAGCTTATGACCTGGTTTTTACTGTTTTCAATGGAGTTTCGGTGGACTTTTGCTGATGTATTATGGCATTTCACAACACAGTTTTCCTTGCTTTCCATAAAGCAAATGAGAAACCTTGATGGCGCTATTAATTTTAATTAAAACTTCCACTGCATATTTAAGTTTTGTAAGAAATACTCATCTACTAATAAACTTAAGTTAAATAGGTGTTGTTCAGATGTAGGTTCAAAACAGGGGAAGTCAGTTTCAAGATGCAAAAAAACCACAGCAAAATAAACTAAAAACAGGTAATTTATTATTCTATTTGACTCTTTCATTCTTTCTCCTTATGATGTTCAAAAATAAACCAATTTCATCACTAGATTTAAGAGAAAGTTAAGACAATGATAGTCTGTTTTTATTAAAATACAAAAGTTTTGCAGTATCTGTCACAAGTCAGTCTTTTTTTTCTGTGTCAAACTTGAAATAAGTCCTTCTTTATAATAACCAGTGTATAAGCATCAGGGACATGTATTTCATAAATATTAGGGGTCAATAAAAAATAAATACTACAGTTACAATAATATTTTCTTTTTATTTTGTTCTTTTTAGCAAAATACTCAGAACTGAAATTGTAAGATGCCTTAATTGCTCTGAGTTATACTGTACAATAAGATTTCCAATATGCTTTTCACAGGAAAAGGGGAAGCATTTAATCTTGATTTCATGTAATCCAATCATAACTTAGATAAGTTCAATTTAGTACAGGAACTAAAACCTAGCAGGTCATTTTGGTGCACATGTGAAGGGATGGATTTGTTCTGAATGTTTGGATTGACATCATCTGTTCTAGTGGAGTTGGTTGCCCTGCCACGTATCCCAATCACAGTGGGAAGGAGCCCGGAAGGGTCCCTGAGGAGAGGCAGGTTTTAAGGGCGGACATGGAGAGGTAGGTTTAAAAGGGGCTGGCCACTGCCTGCGGGATGTGACAGCCCCTGAAAATACCCAGCTGCCAGTTTGCCAGCGAGTGCTGACCCTCTCTCTGTCATGCCTTGTAGAGGCTGACCTGGAACAGAGGCTGGACAGAGTGAAAGGATAAAGGGCAGGTATTTATTGAAAGGCCTTCACAGGGCACACCTTGGGCAGTGCAGGAGTCTCACAAAGACTACACCCAACATGGACACAGTCACAAGTTTTTCGGACAGAAATAAGTTTTGTCCATTTGCATATCAGAGGTTAATTGTCCACTTACAGCTTCAGGCAGTGGAGTCCCATTCTCCCAGTTTGTTCCGCCTTAACTCACTTTTGTTTACATTTCTCGGGGCCTGGGACAGTGAGGTGTCCTTGATTCTTAGGCCTAGAGAGGAACTGTTGTGTCTGACTAAAATGGGAAAAGCAGTTGCTAACACTCTACATAGAGCTCAGAGTTACACACTAAAGAATTGCAGGATGACAAATACATGAAAATATAAAAGCTAAAATCTTAAGGCATCATCTGTACACAGACAGTGGACAAGTGTGCCCAGCTCAAGCATGGGCCCTACCCTCCCTCCATCAGTGGATGCACAGAGAGGAGGTAATTCAGGGGCCATTCAGGGTGGGGAGGCAGCTCTCACCTCTACAGTAACTTGTCTCCTTCTACACGAAGGTCTTCTGGAGTTTCCACTTCTAGGAGCTTGTTGAGCCCAACCTCTAATTAGTGGAACAGGAAGTTTTAACTAAATGCTTCAGAATCATGAGGTTTATGTATGATGTTTATCAGCATAGGAGTTACCAACTGCTGGCCTTCAGAGATAAACATTAAAGGCCTGAAAATCATTGCCTCCCAACACTGACTACTAGGTTTGCCTTTTGGTCTTTAGTAATTGTTGCTTCTTTTTGCTGCTTCCTGATAGATCGGGTTTTTTTAACAGAAACCAGGAATCTCATGGTTTTGATTCCAGTAGCTGATGCTTTAAGATAACCCAATATCATAAATTTATGATAAAATCATTCTGAGGCTGAAGAAAAGATTCATGCAAGGAAAAACCAAAAGGAGCTGAGTTTGTGAGATGTACAAAGCTCTTAAACTCTTCTTTAGGTGTCCAGTGCTGTATGTGAATGCAGCACTGTGAGTACTGTTTTCAAGCAACCTTCCAGAGGTGTGTTACAGGGGGAGGCCTGTGCAAGCAAGAGATCTGCATATCCTACTCTAAGAACCACAGCTCATTTGCTTGAGGAAAATAATACAAAGAATTAGCTCCAGTCCCTCTTGGCATTTCCTCTTGGGCCTTGAGTGAGAGCTGATACAACTGCAGGTAGATGCTTGCAAAATAATTTGGGAGCAACCCACAACACACCAAACAAATCCATATTAGATTTTTCCAGAATTACTTTGGGACTTTTATATAGATCTGGTCCCACTGCACAGAGATCAACTTTATCAGGATAGCGTTTCTGGGACAAATTCCAACAAGATTTCCTTGTGGGTTTGGGATGAACATACTGGGCATATTAGATGACTGATGAAAATGCTAGAACTACTCCATGACAATCTTCTCAGGGTGGTTACTGCCTGGTCATGCCTCCACTGGGGAAAAAAAAATCATCATTTAGGTGAAAATATGTGTGCTGGCATGCATCATGCTGATTTTAGAGAAAATGTATTCTTACCAGGTAACGTGATAGTTTTCTTTACGCGGAGGGAGATATGAGCAGCAAAATTAGTGGTTGCTGTGGCCCTGTAATGTTCTCTTAAACCGTACAAATCAGCCACCACCTGTCTAGTTAAGTACTAGCTTTTCATAAAATACTCTTACAAGCAAAGTTTTAAAATTATTAAAAGGGTGCTGGAAAAATTCGTGTAGTATTTTTAAAAGTGATAATTCAGTTTGCATATGTTGTCTGAATACCTGTGTCTGTGTAGTTAAGACAAAAAGGAGATTAAAAAACAAGAACAGTCTATGCTGCAATGTTTTCCATGTACTTGAAAACCTTCAGCCAGTGTCTCAGCACTACAAATTGGCATAAACTCCAATATCTTAAAGCTGCATTAGTTTGTGTGACCCAAGGAGATGACCTCTGGGATTTGTGGGACCACTGTGTAAATACCAGAGCCTTCAACCTGCCAGGGTCAAAATAAATAATGCCTTTGGCAGAGTCCTGGCTCCATGCTTAGGTGTCACTCCTTGATTTAAGCAACATTGTGTGAAGCAGAGCAGGGGTAAGGGAGCCTTCAGCAGCTCTGCACTTTTCCCCAGCAAAGCCCCCACCAGGCTGTTGCCATTTTCATCTTGCAGCTGGAAACTGATGAAGAGAGAAGCTGTCTCCTTACTGTGGTGCTAAAAAAATGCACTCTTTTTGGTGGACAAAAGAGGCAGTGGCAGAGCTTTGCAGTATTCAGTAAGGGGCAAATCCTTCTGAGGAACATCTGGCATGACAAGAAAACTTTGTTCCTCCAAGCCCCTCGCTCGCCTGTGGAGTGACACAGAAGGAGGTGGAGAAATGCTCTGGCAGTGCTGCAGCCCTGCCCTTGTGCCCACACAGATGCTTCCTTTGTGTCAGGACAAAACAAATTAAATGGTCCCCACCGGCTCTACCTGTGCAATTGTGCCCCTCTGCAGGGGGTGGGTGGATGGACACACAGAGATGGAGCTGGGCAGGCTAAATCGTTAGGAATGTAAATGCCTGAAGAAGAGGCTTTTAAAATTGGGGTTTTTTTCCCCTGAGATAGAAAAGGCAGTGATGAAAAACGTTGGGAGCTGAGTATTGGCAAAAGGTGCCAATCCAAGCTTTATCCAGAGGAAAAATGCAGCAGTCTGGGAGGTGCCAGGGATGCTCCTGGCAGGAGTAGCAGAGCACAGAGCCATTCCTCCCTGCAGCAGGTTTGCTGTACTAGCAGGCATAGCTGCAGGCCACTATCATCATAAACCTCCAGCTATTTTCATTTCATCAACACAAATGCAAAGTTTGCCTCTAAACAGATATAAAATGCTCTAAAAGAATCTTGGGCTTTTTCTAACATGGTAAAAAGCTGTGTCAAGAGGGAACAACCCTCACTTTGCATAGAGGGGTGCTGCTGAGTAGAAATGCTGGAGTTCTTTATTTAAATGGGAATAATTATATTGCACAGGAAACTTGGATTTAAAAGTAGTTCCTCTGATACCTTCCTTTTCAGGAGTAATTATCTGCTGCATTCACCAAAGCCCAAAGGCTGATCTTGTATCGCATCAAATCATCTGCATTATGGCTAAAATTAAAACAAAAGGAGAGGAAACAAATAAGAAAGGGTGTAAAACTCCCAAATGCCAAGTCTAAAAGAAAGTCCTTTCCACCAAGATGGAAGTTGGAACACCTTTTACAGTGAACATCTGATACAGATGGAGGTGAAATGCAAATAAGAGAATAATTATGCTGCACTTGGTTTCTACCAACTGGCTTCTCACCACATGATATCTGCTCGCTGCTTTACACCTTCCACTTTCCTTGGGGTTTCCATCATACCCAAAGAGCTCTCATCAAAACCTTTCCTGTGGACAGCATTGACTGGGAAAGACTGGAAAATTTCTCTGGCCAAGTAGTAGTAAGTAGAGAACCACTTCTGCTGCTGAGGTGGGGATTCGTTTGCAGTCAGCCTGCTCTGTCTGTCTTCTCCCTGACCATAAAGTGTTGGACAGAGCAGATGAGACATGGCCTGCATGAAAGTCAGATTCTCTCTAGGAAGGTTTATACCACTTTACCTTCCATGCAAAACAAATCTGTAATTAAATGACACTTTAAATGCTCAGACTGTTGTGGTTTCCTGCTTTAGTTATGAAAATTAAGTTCATTTGGTCAATCCCACTGGAACTGACTCACAAAAGCTTCCATAACTTTGCAAGGAACTTCTCTGTATGGTCAAGAACAGCATGGCTCTTAATTTGGATCCAGGGGTCTCCTAAGGAAGGCCAGGAGAATCAAGCGGGTAAAAATAAGAGCCTTTGTGCACGAATTAAGACAGGATTGGTTAATGCATCTCCTTAACTAGCAAAAGGACATTTCCCCCCCAAAGTTTCTCTAAACAGTAAAGGATTCACATTAATGTGCATGTGTAGTGGTGGGGAAAGGTGTTTGATTACTGTAGAAAAGATCACTTAAATCATCTCCTCATCTTTCAGGTAGAGTGCTCAGTCTGTGGGGGCAAGATAAATCAGTTCATTGCACCCATTACAGTGCTGCAGTGGTGCAAGGACCACAGCGTGCTCCCCAACCACACGATGCTGTAAAAGCCTATGTTATCTCTCGAGTCAAAGGAAGAAAAGGGGAACAAGATGTTTTGAAAAAACAACCACCCTCAGACAAAAATAAAAGCATGGAAGCCAGCAGGTGGCATGGGGTTCCCATGGTTAGAAGAGAAGCTCGGGTGAAAGCCAGAGCAAGAAGGGGCTGGAGGCAGGATTGGGAATGCACAGCACCCTGCTGTGTGCCCCAGCTTGATGGAGGAGGGGTCGCACTAGGCACCTCTGCAGGCAGCAGGGCTGGAAAGGCTTCAGAAGAGGCAATCCTGCCTAGAAGTTCAATGTTGTTGCCCTCTGGCAAAGCCTCAGTCATTCTCTGTTTGCTTATACAGGAAGCCTGGGGCTGAATGCAAAAGGCCTGAATTCTGTGTGGTAAAAGGATGTTTCTCTTCTGCCTGCACACAGAAAAGGATGCTCAGAAAGAAAGTATTGCCACTGTTGAGGCAATCCATACTGTGCTACACCTGGCAAATGGAGTGGCTGCAAGTAAGAAAATGCCGAGCTGGCTGACAGTTGGATTTAGTTTGGTTTCATTTGCTTTATAGGCTCTCTGTATGGAATCATAGAATGGTTTGGGCTGGAAGGGACCTTTCAATGTCATCTAGTCCAACCCTGTACTATGGGCAGAGACATCTTCAACCAGGTTGCTCAGAGCTCCGTCCAACCTGGCCTTGAATGTTTCCAGGGATAGGGCATCCACAACTTCTCTGGGCAACCTGTTCAAGTTTTTCATCACCCTCATTGTAAAAACCAGAACTCTGTCTTATATTTAATCTAAATCTACCCTCTTTTACTTTAAAACCATTTTCCCTTGTCCTGTCACAACAGGGCCTGCTAAGAAGCCTGTCCCCATCTTTCTTACGGGCCTCCTTTAGGTACTGGCACGTGCTCTAAGGTCTGCCTGGCGCCTTCTCCAACTAATCACAACTCTTTCAGCCTGCCTGCACAGGAGAGGTGTCCCAGCCCTCTGGTCATCTTCGTGGCCCTCCCCTGGACTCACTCCAACAGGTCCACCTCCTCCTTATCTTGGGGACCCCAGAGCAATCAATCTAATGAGTAAGCTGGTGAGAAAAACACCGAACAAAAGTTCCCATGCATACCTGCAACTCCAGATAAAACTGGATGTGATGAAGTCCAGCCTCTCTCACGATCTAATTAAAAGGAAATAAAATGAGAAGTCCCCTGCCACGGCAGGAATTGCCAGTGTGCTTCTACTGCTGCCCAGAAGCACTTACCATGGATTCTGAGATAACAGCTGAGGAATGGGCAGTACCATCAGCCCAGGGACTTCCTCCAGTGCTTGCTCCTGCAAAGCTCACACTCGTGGACGAGTGCATTGATTTTCTATTAGAAGAGTTCAACCTCATTTATTTCTTCTGGAATGGGTATAAAGTAGCCACTTTTAAGGGCAACAGAAAAGGAAACACTTTCTATCCCATTCTGTAGTTACAAAGTCTACTGAAATCTGCTTAAGGGCAACCACTCTTTTCCACATGAATTGTCTTTTACTTGTACTTGCTTATGTAGCTTTTCTTTTGAGCCCATCTGGCTTGAGGAAGGACACAAAATGGGACTCTTGCCTTTCATCATCATTTATCTTAAACCTAGAAATGAACCTGTAGGTTCTACCAACGCCTGTCCAAGGACAGCTTGTTATCAAGACTTAGAGAAATTAAAGCAACATAACTAATTTGCATAGAGTAGGGTATAGTCATTTCACATATTAGACAGAACAATTTATTTGCATACAGGGACAGTCCATCCCATTGCAACTGCACTCAGCCTATGTTATACTGACATCACCCCTTCATCGGCATAATAATTGAATAAAGTCCATGTGGAAGTTAAGCCAGAAGAAATTGTATCACATCCTAAAGGGTTACTGTATTTTGTCATTCCTCCCTACAACACAGTAAGACATAAGAACTGCTTGAATTCCTGTTGTCAATTTTCATGACTTGCTCAAAAATTTTATGAACTGTTCTTTAGCTTTACATCCATGAGCACAGGAACACATTAGATGACACGAAAAATATTTCTAGGTACCATAGTAAGAGAGCAAAAGCTTAAATATGCAAGCTGAACATCCTCCAAATACCTAGAGAGAAGATCAGGATTTTTAACTATCAGACCATTTCAGTCAATCTCATGATTTTGTGATTTCTTGTGCATGATGGGTGTTTTCAAATCCATCAAAACCATTGTCCTTTGTGAAAACAGAGGGGATTCATTGACTAAATTCATCTAAGGTGTTGTAGAGTATCTGAGACACTTGCATGGGGCTGGCAGACTTAAGTTAACATACTCACCCAGATCTGTGCTCCTGCATAGCAGCAGCTTTAGGCCAAGGGGGTGCTCTGCAGTGTCTCATTTGAGACTCCACAGCTGTGGAGAGAAAGCTGGATCCCACTCTAGCAGTTTTCCAAGTGTCAAAAACTTGCCCACTCGCAGTCCTGAGCTGTGCTGTCAGCTACCAACTTCAGCATCTCTGGATGTGCTCCACTGGCATTCAGTGCAGTGGCTACAACCTTAAAACAAGGAAGTAAAAGCACTTCCTCCTTAGTACACCTGCATGAAAAGGACAGGCAGTAAAGGCAAACGCAAACACACCTCAGGCTTAGCACAGGCAGCCCCTGCATGACCATGCCTGAGGGCTGTTCCTACAAGGTGAACCTCACACCACTGTGGTCACCCTTGCCACCTCCACATCCTGGAATCTCTTTGGTCTGGTGACCCTCTGAGGAACCACACAGGCCACACCTAGACTGTTTTGTGACAATTAAGACTAAGGAAGACACTCACCAGAATTTGTTTTCCTTAAAAGTAGTATCCAAATCCAGCCCTTTGAAGATGAGAGGAGCAGGGCGTCTTTCCTGTAGTGATTTTCCTAAATCATAAAGCCAGATGTCTTTTCCTCACATTGCAAGAAGCTTTGATGGAAATAATGCAACGGCAACCCAGCATTGAATAAGCAGCTCACACCAATACCTTCCTTTCCCATTTCTTAGTGTTTCATTTTTTTCCTCTGTTAGAGCAGAAGGTATTTTCATGTAATGAAACATGTAATTTATTTTCTACAATTTCTATGGTTTCTATAATTACAGAATTAGAAGAATAACAATTTAGAACACATTTCCATGATTTATCCATTCACAGATAATCAAACTATATATTCTATACGTATGTGCTCGAATACATTATGTACCAGCAATAATGCACAGCTGAAGTGATTTTGCTTTCACACACAACCACTCCAGCAATAAAAATCATCTTGACCCATGTAAAAAAGCCTCCAGAACTGTCAATTGTATGACATTAAAAAGGCAGGCTACTGGACAAAAGGCTTGGCTAGAGAACTGACTGCAGGCATAACAAGCAATGGTATGCTCAGATGACCATATGATCAGATGCCAAGGAAGGTTTTCAGCAATTCCAGGCAAAGTATTTTTTTTTGGTCCCATGAATTCATGCAATAAATGTCAGTAACAGGAGATTCAATGCCTGCACTGTCAAGCAACCTTGCCACAAGTCCTTTCATCTATTGTCACCCACAGTACAGAAATATTGGGTTGTTCCTGGGCTCTTTTCTGGAGTGAAACAACTCTTTCTGAAAGCAAATCCAGTTGCTGTTTTAGTAACTTGCTCAGGAGTCACTCCCAAAGTGCAGCTTGAACAAGGCTCAACCAGTTTTGGATTCCTTTGCTGTATACAAACATGCAAAACTATCCCAGCAGGCTCTGATCCCTCAAATGTCACATCTCCTTTTGTTTCATGCTCTTAATTCCAGTGGGCTGCAAAAACACCCCAGTCCTCAGATTACTTCAGACTTTTGAGCTGACAACCAAGCAAAACGTAGAGAATAAGTCTTATGGCCATGGCTACACCGTGTGGGGCCAGGGGAGGTGCATGGCCAAGCATGGTGTGTGTGCACCCAGGCAGTCTGCTGGCGGCTGATGTTGAGTACCAGGACACTGCTGCAGCCCTTGGCCTGAGTTGGGGGCCACAGACTGTCCACGAGGATGTGCATGGCAGTGGGGGAAACCAAAGCTTTCTAAAGGCTCTTCTCTGGAAGTAACTTGCTTCATTTTGGAAACCCTGGGGGTAAGCTCTGCACATGGACATGTACAGACACTGTGGGTTTGCTGTGGCTCCTGAAAGCTCATGGCTTCCATGAGCACTTCTCCGATGCCAAGAAAGTGTCAAAGTTGACAAGAAACAAAGCAGCTTTTAGACAAGAAAAGTGGCATGTCCTGACCCTTCTTGGCAGCTGACAACTGTCCAGGGTGGGGTTTAACATAAGAAAGTGTCAACAGACAGGCTTCCCGCTCCTGAGTCATTAGGAGTTGAATTTTAATCATTTGCTGCTTCTGCTCTACAATGCCCTTGCAGCCCTCTAATGCTCCAGTCCTTCCCCGTCCCTGCAAGTCATCCTGTTTCTCCTCTCCACCCCACGTAACTTGTTCTCAGCAGGCTTCTGGCTCAGTATGTCTGTGATACATCCAAATAGACTGGTTGACCTGGTGGTTTTCCACATCACTTGTGACGTTGGGCTCCTTTCAAACCAGCCCCGTGCTGATGAAGTGTAGACAACTTTATGACACAAACTCTTCTTGATTCTGGAAGAATTGTATTTCCTTTCTTTAAAGCATTTTTAAAAATAAATCAGAAAAGGCAGTGTGAAGAAACCACGGAGCTGCCAGCCAGAGGTTTTAATCCTTCCTCTGTCACTAGCTTGCCATGCAATCTCTGCCCATGGGCACACAACCGCTCTGTGATGCTGCTCTCTCCAGGGGAACCAGCAGACAACAGGGATTATTTGTTGGTGTAATACTCTTCAAGATGTAGGAAAGAAAAGAAGATGCAAAGGACGTGCCATCAAAAAAATCTCGCAATGGTCAGGCAATTGTGAGCCACACCCCTGAGATAACCAGTGCCTGCCTGCACCCCGGCATGCGCGGGCGGGCGGGAAGGGCTCGGGATGGCTGTTGGAGGCTGGAGCCTTGTGCTGCGGCATCCTCGGCAGGAGAAGAGCATGGGCTTCCTCACGCAGCATCTGCATGTCCTGCACCTGGAGACTGCACTTAGGGATTTGTTACCTGAGCAAGTAATTAAGGAAAAAATAAAATAAAAAAATATATACTTTTTAAAAGATTCCTCCACTTTCTTTTGGCTATTTTTTGTTACCCCAGGCCACTCTTCCCAGAGCCGCGCCATGAGAAAGGATTGCCCCGACTCCGCTCTCATTTTAAAATGCTTCTTTTTATTTCAGTGGTTGTACATTGGGTGAATGAATTTAACGTCACAACAGAAATAGAATGGCTATTTAACAGACCACTAGTAATTATATATGCTGGAAAAGAGTGAATGGAGGGGTTTCTTTTAACTGTTACCGAAATATTCATTGTACGCGTTGTCAATTACGCTGGATGAGAGAGGCAAACGAAAAGGTTTTTTGGTGAGGTGCTGTATCCTTTGAAGAAAATAAGCACTGAGACATCTCAAGTCACTGGAAACCATGTCCCAGCTAGAGTATTCACTGTCTCTGTGTTGGCCCATCTCATGGTTCTTTTAGGGGGTTATATTTCTTGTTGTATTTTTTTTTAATTAAACAAAGCATTTAAAATTTAATCATTTTCATTAGACTTTTTTTTTTTAAATATAAACAAAGTTTTGGCAAATAATATTTATACAGAAAAATAGTTTTAGATCTTCCCAAATTTTGAAATAGTCTATAAAATTACTTTATAAATAAATAAAATGCAGAATCTGTTGTACACGTATTTGCACATCTCTGTAATTGCCTCCTTACTGTTAGCATAGGTTTGTACTTGTACAGTTTTCAGGAATATTACAAAGTCATAAAGTCGGAAAGTGGATCTCTTATTAAAAATACATTTTCTCTTTTTGTCTGTCAGTTTATCTGGATGAAAGACCTGATGTATCTGAAGCTTCGTCATCCATGGGCAAAAAATAGTAATATTGGATTAATTGTAAAAAACACAGAATAACAGTAATTTTGAAACATAAAAAGTTCACACAAAACGATGTCTTGAAGAGTTATCTACATAAAATATTTAAACATGGATAATTTACCATTTAGTATTATACAATAAGCTACCCAAATGCCTAAATTAACTATTATAAAAAAATAAAAACAACTTTGACAGATATAGGCAAGTTGCAGTGTCAACTACCTAGTTATAATGACTGAGAAAGTCTACAAATATTAGTGTTTTAATAGTATATAATGGTGATACCTTAACTGCTAAAGTAACAAGTTAAGATACATTATTTTTCCACAAATTAAACTAATGCAACGTTACAAGCACTATGTTAATTTTACAACCGAATTGTGATTATTTTTTTTTTCTTTTGGATGATCAAATCTCCAGCTTTATATATAAATAGATAGTAATTAGACATCAGACAAACAAGATTTAGCCTGGAAAATAATTTCCTAGACAAATAATAATATGGTTAGTGCCTTCAGTCGTTCAGAACAGGCAGTGCTGCCAAAGTTTAAAATAGTTTACAATCAATCTGAAGAGGTTAAGTTAAAATACTGCAATCACTAGTAATGTCCACATAGAAAACTTATGCTGCAAACAATTATACATAATATCCACTTATAACAGCTGTCTTGTTTTTTTAAACAATAATTTAAAAACTATGTCATTTATGTGATACATGTGCAACATATAAAATGTGAAATATGAAATATTTGGTACAATAGTGCTTGAAACAAATCTCAAATCAAACAAATGAAATTTTAATTATACATATATAATTACCTTGTAAATCAACAAAGTATTTAAAAAAGTAAACAACATTAAAATCTGCTTCATCCATATATATGTATGTATGTATATATAACATGTATATAATTGTATTAAAGATATCTTCATACTTTTGTGACATAAAATATGTTTTTAAAGAAAAACAATTAAAAGAACTATTTTTTCTCCACTCTAATCTGGTTACAATCTTATAATCCAATTTTAAAAAATGCAAATACAGTAATGATTTATTAAACTGAATCTCATTCTACATTCTTAGTGTTCAGTTAATAGCCTAGATTAAAGTCACCTATGAGTTTCAGTGACTCAACTGAATTTTAATTAAATTAGAGTATCATACAATCTCTTCATCTACAGCCTTTTTTTTCACCTTTTCTTTTGTTAGTTTTGTCTTGTTTTGTTTTGTTTGATTTTACACTTCTAGAAGTTACTTCTTAACAGCTTGGATCTTTTTGGTAACCTGACTATGAGTTTCAAAGATTATTCGTGTCCGGTGAGATTTGACTGTTGGCATCAGGCTCACTTTCATCAAGTCTGATGTGACAAAATTTAGGCACTTCTGCAAAGTCTATTTTAAAAACATTATAAATATATTCGTAAAATAATATTCTCAAGACTTTGTTCTTTTGGGGATTGAAAGGGGTATGAAGTTCATACTGTGCAAAATTTTAAAAATTTTCTTCTGCTATTCTGCTATGATTCAAATGCAACTTCTCCATACAAGTCAAACACCAACCATGTGCATCTAAAGACTTTGTGCTTTACTTTGGACTTCTGGCTAAAAATATCAGATTGGCAGGATGATGTGCAGGACACCGGGCTGCATTTCACTTCCTCTGTCTTGGAATCAACTCACCAAGGGAGCAAAACCAAGATTTTTTTTTTTAACTGAGAAGAAAACCCCGAATCATAGTTTGGGTGAAAATTAAACCGGCAACTGGGGAAAGTTTTTAGCCAATGCAACTCAATTATTGCTGAGCTCGAAAGATTCATAAACATTGAATCTCACGAGACTAACTGATCTGGACCATTTTAGTTAGGTGTAGTTATGGAGAAACGACAATATTTGCAATAATTAAACTATGCTTAGAAAATCTTTAAAACTAAATGTTATCCTTTATGTCTTGAAACATCACAGCTGGTATCAGGTAGTTAACTATTTTAGGTTGGAGTATAGTAAGCATACCATATTTAATATTCATATATGACATAGCAGCACTAGCTTTTTTGAGTTTTTGATTTGTCCATAAGAACAAATTCTTGACTTAGCATGCAGTTTGTGGCAACTCTAGAGAGGAGGAGACGGGGTAGTATGTACAGTAGCCGTGCTTGGCCGTCCGCAGGGAGGCTTCGTGACACTCTGTTCCGCTCCTGCCAGCTATTTCAGGATTATCTGTTAAGAGAAAGGGAAAGCATGATCGCGCTTTTAGGTGACGCGGGGAGAGCAGTTCGCCCGGATGGCCGGCGCTGGCCTAACTGAGCTCAGGCACAGCTCACACAGGACAGCGTCCCGTGTGGGAGAGCATCCCGTGTGGGAGAGCATCCCGTGTGGGACATCCCATGTCCTCGGGCTGCCTGGGAGGCATTTGTGTCTCACACACCTAGTCGTGTTCCCCTGCACGCAAGTCCTCACGTGCATGAGAACACGCAGAGGGGGTACTTTATGTGTCAAAATACTGGAGGGTGGTGCTGAATCCAGGGCCTGGCCATAGGTGCGGTATGCACTCTCAGTGCCCTGCTTATCAGTGGAGGTGGAAGCCCTGCACCTCTCGGAGGAGCTCCAAGTGCATCCGTGCCTGGGGTGACTCTCCAGCTTCCACCATGCTCCCAGAAAGTCAGGAACAACCAGGGGAAACAATGGAGGCAGGGCTCCTTGCCACTAACAAGCAAAGAGATGTACTGGGCTGGGTGTTTCCATGAAGCAAAAGTGTCTTTTCAATGCACTTTTAGCAGCTGCTTATTCCCTAAAAAAATTACCTGCAGATCAGTGAACTTGAGAGGTTTTCTCACGCTTCCTTATGCTAAGAAATCTAGGGGGATTACCATAGTGGTACCTCTGTGCACCTAACTAGTCACTAACCTTGCTGCTTTACCCTCATGGTGTCTCAAATGGAGGGTGAAGCAATAATTTTACAGGTGCAAACTCTTGTGCTTCCAATATTGCGAAGGTTAAAGGCGCAATGTGCCCAGCAACCAACTCCACCGGCTCAAAGTATTGGAAAACGGTCCAGATTTCCATCACCTGCCTGAAATGGCTGCCGGTGGAAGTGGTATCAAAAGGCAGGGGTGTGATATTTTATCACGCCATTGCTATCCTGTGCTCCAGACTTAAGCACGAGTCAAGGAATTAAGAGTGTACTGCGTGCTCTTCCTGTTTAATTTGGCACTTGGCATATTTTTAAGTTGTTATTTGCAGGTGGTATGCAAGGCAGTCATGACAGCACTTGGACCTACTTGTGTATTATGAAGCTAGACCACTGCTTAATGCAGTATTTATATTTGGGGGGTTGGGGGGGGAAGTGTTTGGAAAGTAACTTCAGCAACATACTACCTCTGACATACAGACCACCGAAAAGAAACACGCCCGGCTCTGTGTGGCAGGCGCTTGTCCCAGTCCCCTTCCCATGCCCCCCACTGCCCCTCACAACTGCACTGCCTCGCTCTCTGCACACAAGCACCGTCTCCCTGATCCCAACGACCTTGCCAGCAAGCCAAAAAGCCATCTTTGATTGCCATCAGCTCTGGAAATCTGCTGACACGTGAGGCCCCATTGTAATGACACTGTACAAACACCTGCTGCTCCAAAGGGCTTAACATCTAAATACATCATGCACACAACAAGGACATATATTTTTAATGAACTTCCACCCATTGTGAGTTTGTTAGCTTATCGCCTATCTTCTGTTTCCTTTTGAAATAACAAAGAAATACTCTTGCTCAAATAATAAAGCCCTGTCTGTGATAACCCTGGTCCACCTCCAGCACGGTGATTTGACAATACGTATAAAGAACGCAGCCGTGCTGAAAATAAGAAATGACCAAGATTTTCAGCACTGGTATTTTTAGCATGTTACAACCCAACATGTCAATGTAATTAATAAAGCAGCTTTAGCTATACTGGGTTAGCCATAATCACACAAGTGTATTTAAAGGATCCCAAGGTCTCACTTAATGGGACATAACCTGAAACTTGGTAAGTTTTTTACTCAGTAACAAACCCAGAATTTCAGACACTGCAGTTGACAACATCATCTGCCAACTTTTGAGGGGATAAACTTGCATTTTCCTATAGCTTTTTTGCCTCACAGTAAAGGGAGACAGATAACTGCCCCCTGTGCCAAGATTACTTTGGTCAAACAGTTCCACAAGACCTGTGTTCACAATTCTCCCAAAATGTGTGCCAGAGAAGGCAGAGGGCCTAATCTCGGGCTGTTTCTTGGGAAAATGGCAGGACTATTCCTGGCACTGTGATTAACCCAAGTGCCACTCCTCCTGCTGTGTGCCAGACAGGACAGAGGGGTCCTGGGCAATGTGAAAGAGCAGGGACCCCTTCTCTTCCCTGCCCTGGTGAGTGGCAAAGCCCAAGGTAAGGACTTCACTGCCCTGTCCCTATACCTGCCTTTTCTCTCCTCCTGTCAAAACTCAGGAAAACAGCAAAGACAATGTAAACACTTTCCTTTTCTGTGCAAGCATGTCCTGTTTATGGGTTGCAGGTGCCAGAGGAGTAGCTGGAGCTCTCACTGCCATGCCTCTCCCGCTGCCAGTGGCTATGGAGCTGGCTTGCTCCCACCACATCGTCCTCAGTGTGCCGCCCCTCATACAGAGGCCGTAACTAGGGCATGTTGCACCCAGCTATTTCTAGTACACGTAGGAGTCCTCCTAGGAAAAAACCTTCACATCTCTCCTTCAGAACAAGCTTCTCCAGTGCAGAGTCGCAGAACCGAGGAGCTACATTTCTTTTTTAACCTTAGCCACAAAGTGTAAAACATCTCCCGTAGTCTTTAATTACATGTTCACACTCTATTTCTCAAAAGATATCACAACTCTGCCACAGCTACATACACAGGCATCAGCTTCTGCTACTGTTTTTTTTCACTGTGTCTGACAGAGAAACATAAAATGCTAAACTACTTTACATGGAAAACACACTGTGAACCTCTCCCATTTAATCCACAAATGAAGTAATAAACTGTGATGGAAGACGGAGGTTATCTAAGTCTGCATCGCTGCTAATTACTCCATCACTTGCATGCTGAAAAAGGAGAAGCTGTACTGGAGAAGGAACATCCCTGCAAACACTTCTACAGAGTCTGCACTCCCTCGTTACTTGTAAATAGGTCCAGCCACCTTCATGTTCAGTACTCTCTGAAGAATTACATCTCAAATGCACATATATACGACTTGTCGTATTTGCTCTGATGCTGTTGTAACATTATACTTCACAGCAACAGCATGTAACGTCATGACACTTTTACCATAGTATATATAAGAAAAAACCCTGAGAAACAGGACTATACAATGAGTGTGCATTGTCTCATGGACAAAGGTTTACAGGTCAAGCATGGGAAAGCATTGTCTCATGCTCTGTATGGATAAGATCCACACGTGTGCATGTGGACGTGCCAGAAAACATACCTTCTGCTGCTGCAGTAAGAGATCTAATAAGAAGACTATTTCCAGCATAAGCAGAATGGCCTGGCACTTAAGAGTCTTGAGTAGTAACTCACAGAAGATTTAATAACAGAAAAGGGCATTTTTTGGAGGTAATCACAGATAAAGGTACCCTCTCCATCATCTTCTTGCTTGGTACCTGTTTGAAGTGGCAAAAAGCTGGCTACCCTTTAGATTAAAATCATTCACGCTGTGCCAATGATAGTTAGCAGACCTCGCTGAAACTAGTAACATGAAAGAGTGAACCTAAATTTCTGCAAACTACTTTCTAAATTCACTCCTCAAAATTTTCCAGCTCTTTAGAGGTGACATTTCCAGCTTCTAAATGTCAAGACTTTCTTTCCTACCAGAGCATGGCTCTTTTAGACCTTTACCTTCTGGACTTGTGGGTGATCATAATGGTCATTAAGTCCCTTGTGCAACACAGAACATCCTGAAATTCAGGGTTGCTCATATGGGTGATACAGTTCTGCAGTGTCATCCAGGGGAATGACAACCACGAGAGATGTTACTGCCAATGGTTTCAGCTTCTCACTAGCTCCCAGTGCGGATAAATCGATTTGGGAGTTCCTCAGACCCGGCAAAGACAGCTGCGATCAGTCATTGTCTTAAGACTTAAAACGTAAAACTGAAAGTCTTTTAAATTAAAGTGAAAATTCCATTTTTGTGAACTCTTTTCTGACACCTAGGTTACTGCTTTACTTGATACAGTTCATGGAATAGACAAAATTACAGACAATCATGACTAAGTTCTAGGAATTACAAGGACACTGTTTGGCTTGAGATTTTCTGTTTTGAAGCTACAATTCACAAAGCTTCTTTATAGTCTCTGACTTAAATTCATTTTCCAGTTCCAGATTTATTATACAATGATGAATATGGAAAACTTACCATTCTGCATGAATTCAGTGTACATGAACTCTTGTTCAACTAAAGACCTGTCACAGTGGATCAGCTGGAAAACATGACTTTGCATCTACCTCTGACATGTTTCTTTTTTAGAAGTTTTGAAATTATTACTCCAAAATACAGTGTGCTTTATAAGCCCTAATATATTTTAAGAAGGCATTAAGATTGTATTCGATCTCTACACTGCAAAGCACTTAGTCCTCCAAAAATTAACTCATACATAGCAAACATTCTGATTTGTTCAGCCTTCCATTTTGAAAGCAATGTAGTAATAGGAGTTTCTTGTAAACAAGATTTATCTCAGAGGATTTCAGACACGAATGCCTCAGCCGGTCACCCATTTTACATCTTCCTAGGCTACCTCAGGCAACTTACTTTAGCATGAGACAGATTATCAACTCATGATGCTTTTTTCCCCTCCACCAAATGAAAGAGTCTGTGGTGAGCAGTTTGCACCAAGGTATTTAACTTTCAGACACCTGCATCAGGATAGATGAATCCTTCCACAGCGACATTTTCTGTTTTCATGTTTTTCACACGAGTAGCAGACTGGTCAGATATATCTGGGGTATACATTAAAAATGACAGATATTTTCAGACAGCCGGCTCATATCAGGCTGTCTCATAACTTCTCCCTCTTTCTAAAAATAAAAGTAACACCAAGTATTTCTTCCCTATGACAAGGAACCCAAGACTATTTATATTTCCCCATGCCTTTGGGAAATGCCTCCATGTCTTTACTTTTCATTTTCTCTTAGAATGTTCTCTTGTGGTATGTGCCTTGTTCCTTTTCCTCAAAATCAACTATTTTTTTTAAAATTAGTAGTGGAAAAAGATGAGTAAATGTTCAGACACTTACTGAAAGTGTCTCTATGGTATCAGTTATGCCTGGTCTTATTTAATTTTTACATAGCCTTACAGATGGACTTCTTCACCTTCTTTCCCTCACAGATTCCACAGCAGCACCTCCACGAAGCACTATCCCAAAGATTTCACTCCCCCACCTCAGGGCTCCCACTAACACTGTCCTATGGAATAGGTTTTGCCCCTGTCTTGACTGCTGGCAGCTGAGCCAGCTCCAACTCTCATATTAAATGCAGCCTGGACTTTTTCCTTTGTTACTCCTTCTCCCTTGAGACCTCGTTCTCATTTCCAGCATATTATCATTTAATGGATACGTGCTTTGTTTTACTCACTAACCACAGTCCTCTCCTCAATCCAGGGCTGAAGGAGGATTTTATCTTATTGCTTCTCCATTAATCCAGTGCAACCTCAATATATTTGTCTACTTAGCTCATCAATAAAGTGACCTCTGATTTGTACAGCAGGTGAGATTTCTGGGCCATAGATAGCTGTCTGCCCATACAGGGCCTAATATGGGGGCATCAGGTGTTTCCTGAGGGCTGGACGTCCTATTTCCTTGGATTTCTCATAGTGCGTTTCCTCACATGGTAATTCTGGTGGCCTACTCCACCGTCTCTTTTCTTCCCTAAATCTGAGTGTGCCCAGTTCTGCCTGTCCCATATGTTTACAATATGCCTCTGGAAATGGCTGAGGGTCAGATATCCACGCTGAAGTGGACACATCTGCTCGCACGTTTTCATTCCATCAGGCACAAGGTGTTGGCCATCAGGGTGTCATAAAGCTGACAAAGACCATGTCTGAATCCAGCTCTTCATGATGATCTAAAAAAAATTCAAGGCAATTATGGGATCCCAAAGGGTTCAAGGGTTCAGCAGCATCATTTTTCTCATTTAATTGTCACAAGGTCCTCAAAGAAGAGACCAGAGCCACTTGTGCTGCCAACTCCTTAGCTCGCTTATGCGCTTCGATAGGTATTTCCTCAAGTAATAATGTATAATATTTAAGTTCAACTTAATAAGTATTTACTCACTCTGGAGAAACAGAGGATTCGTTGGTTTAGAAATGAAAGCAATCTGGCTTTATTTATTCTTCTTTAAAGTAATAAATAATGCAGTGCTAAAAATTGATCATAACATATTCTAAAATATTCTACCAAAATCTATTTTTAACTCATTGTTGAGGCAGCAGACAGACTATATAGAAGTGAGAAAACCACTGCTGTAGTATTTTTAGGAGCACCCATACAGTGACTGTTTTGGATAGCCACTCAATTTTACCTTCCAGCAGGTCTGAGCTACTGCAATCATCTGTGTTTTTCACTTCCTACTTTTAGGTCATTTTCCTTCTCTTCTTGAATTTTAGAAACTACCAGAATAGGCTTGCACAGAGAAACTGAGAGCACAAATGAGTGAAAGCCAAGCACAAGTTGTGCATTATCCGTGGAAATGCCCATATTCCTCTTCCAGGGGTGTTACTTCTCCAATCCTGGCATCCTCACTTAGCCTTTTTTTTTTTAACAAAACCTGCTTTGCATTTTCCTTTTAGACATCAAGCATGCCCACATCATGCAAGATGAGGCTGCCACTAAACATACAGCATCCCTTTTTAGGCAAAGGCACCACTGCACACAGAGCACAGCCAGCACTTCTGCAGGCTCCTCAGCAGTTAGCACCACTCTGAAACCCCTCCTCCCCAAAACCTGGCACTCCAGTTCAGACTCCCTTCAAAGCAAGAGACAACATCCAGAACTAAACACAAACACAGAAAAGTACCAAATTTGTGTTCATAAGGGTTACTCATAAGACCTGTGCAGGTTTTATAAAACTCACTACTCACTATACTTGTAACTTCTCTGAGGAAATCTTAACCTTCCTGGCTTCTGACTACTTACCACATCCTTAATTTTCTTCTTATCTGATTACTCTGACATAAACATACACACATACTAGTGTGTGTCACGGCAGGTAATATTGCACCAAAAATGAAGTCAGGCAAGTTAGCCAATTTCTGCATCCAGCTCAAAGTCACGACAGATACAATCAACAAAAATAAATATGTAGATGTTTCCAGTGCAGTTCCATGGGCAGCCTCCTGAACACTCAAAGCCAGACTGGCATTTCTAGTAGGCAATAAATCATACACCAAGACAAAAATATGATCTTTGTTTAATTCAAGAGAAAGTAGCTGGAGCACCTAGAGATGTCCAGATGAAATTATTTTAAAGGACAGAATCCCAGACAAGTACATCTGGAGCTCTTCACTGCTCTGTGTTGTTAAAATTTTATGATGGAAAAACCCAGACTCACATAAGCCATGTGTATACACCATGAAACAAACTAATTTTCCCCCAAATGCCTACAAAATTAGTGGACCTCAGAAATAATTTCCCATGTTTAAATAATAAATATATGCCCCAAAAGACTTTTACTCCATTTGTCAAAGTATCCGTTGTTGAATAATTGAAAGCAAGAACACAAAAAAGAAGTTATCATATCAAACATCAACACTTTTTCTTTAAATTTCTATAACAGGCAAGGGAAATATGTTTTGATTTTTGTTATATAAAAGAATGAAGCCTTTGCTTACTGCTGATGTTGTTTGACACTGCCATCTAGCAGGATACCAGAGGAAGTCAGGTTTTAGTCCTATACAGGGGAGAGGGGTATGATGGGAGAATTTCTAAAAAAAACTCAGAACAGTGATTTTTCCATTTCTTCCCCACTGGCTTCTTGTATATGAACAGGCAATCTAAAATTCTGTGTATAAGCCTGCTGGAAGTTTTTATCATCTACAAAGAAACAACATGCTATCTTAAGAGGGCAAAAATATTATTAAAACAATGACTTGGTCAAAGTTTGCATGAGACTAAAATAGAGTTCCATTACATTTTCCAGGGTAATCTTTTGGTTTTGCTTCTCTGGTGCCTTAGAAAATAGTTTTGCCACTTATTTTGTAACATCAGTTGTTTCAAGGCAATTCAAAGGATGTTTTCTTAACACTGTTCAAGATTTGCTGTGGGCTTTAAGATTGGAAACTCTCACTTCTTGAGTCTGCGAGTCACAGCTACTTACCTGTAATTCAGCGTTAGACAAGACAACTTGAGTGAGATGAGGCTTGTGATTCTTGTGTGTCTAGCATGAAAGAAGCAGCAAGCAGTTTAAGTTTGCCTTTCCTACTGTAAAATGCTATTTCTATTTAAATACTTTCTCTAGAGAAATGACTCTTCATGATCAAGGGTCACTTAGGTTTGTTTTTCCAGCCTGGTGCAGGTACAAGGCAAGATGGTCAGCGCTGCATCCCAGGTGCCAGGGCCCCATCGATGGGCTCGCTAGGTGCCCAACACTGTTCTGCCCCGGGCTGGCTCCCTGCAAGTATTCCCTCAGATAAAGTGTCTGAGCATGGAACCTTTTCTGGACTTTTTTCAAGTCAGATTCAAATCACTCTTTCTGTTGTTAGAATTTTCTATAGGAGCATTTAACTTGGAAGTTTATGGAATTTTTAGACCAAAACTTTCAGTTAGAAAAAAACCCCAAAACTAAAACTGTTTAGATGCTCATTATTCCCAGCAGAAGTGCTTTTCTACCTGTTCCCTCATTCCCTCAGAAACTGCAATTAAAGGTTTTCAAACCACTAACATGAATTTTGCATAGGCTCTTATTTGTAATGTTCTTGTATGCTGGCACTAAGGATGGAAATAACATTTGTTTCCACTCCCCACCTTCCTTCTCAAAAGCTTGCTTTTAAACAACAAATAAAAGTCTGTTTCCTACTATTTACCAGATTTTTCAATTAATTTTATCAGTATATTGCTACTTTTCTCCCCGTTTACAAGTACAGCAGGTTTCCATGAGGAAGAAAGGGAATGTCAGACGGTAAAAGCCTTGTCAGCAGCGCTATGGACAGCTCTCTGCCCTGCCAGAAGGCCTCCTGGGGCACAGTTCTGGAAGCCCTGTTGGGGGACACCAAGGAATATTTGCATGAGGGAGCACGTGGCACTTCTGCTTTGTGCAGAAAAGGCAGATCACCTTGAGTCAGTGCCCCACGTCGTTCCAGTCTTAGAAGAATCTGGCTTTCTTGGGAGTGGTGCTGCCTTTGTGGGCACCTTGGCAAGGAGAGGTGCTCTGTTGTTGCACATCCCAGCTCTGCTCCCTCCTGATGGAGCCACCACACATGGCGTCCCAAATTCCAGAAGTTTGGCATGTTTGTATTTCACAATATGTTAACTAGTTTTTGAATTCTGGGGCAAATATTTTAATTGTCCTTTTGTTTGTGATGCTCAAATATAACTACTTTTATTTTTGCTTCATTGTATTCTAACAGATTTTGACAGAACTGAAGGCTACTGAATGATTTCATAATTAATATCTGCATAATTGCCACCTAATTCAGTGAGAACGCTGATGCATAATTTAAAGCAGCTGTGCCAGATAATCACAAGCCTTAGCATGAGACAGCCTGTTGATCTTATATTTCTTTTTAGACATAGCCTCTAAGTATTTCATTTTTCTTTTGGATATGTTCTTTATTTCCTTCTTGATGAAAGGTCATATAACCAGTAGAATAATGTTGTCACTAAATAACATCTTTAAGCAGCATTCTCTGTAATGCTATTTTTATACTGTCAGTCTGCCCATTTTCATTGCTACAAAAAATAAAGCCATGTACTGTTCTGAACTGATGTGATGTGAGCAAGACTCACATCGCTTGGAATTGTTTGGAATTTAGTAAATGTCCTCTAATAACCAGGAACTATGGAAACAGTCACTGAGCTTGAGGACACAGAATAGGACAGAGAAATGCTGGTGTCTTAACCCCCTCCCACACTCACCGAGGTGATACAACCTAGTCAGTAAGCCAACGAAGCCTTGAGACCCCTTCATGTGATCACCAGCTGCAGGCTTGGGTCATTTGCTCACCAGAGTTTTAGCATCACTCGGGCTAAAGTCTCTTGCCTGTCACCCAGCTGCCAGTTCAGAAGTAGGCGTGCAGATTTGTCTGTAGGTCCTGTACTGCATCTGCCAAGCTTGTGAAAATGCCCTGGGTAACCCAGACATCCAAGGTTATCTTGGGACAATCTCAAACGTCACTAGACACATGTTTAGGCAACTGAACCAAGCCCTGTGAGACTTTTGAAGGACAAGCCAGACTGCTCTCCAGACTTCATCTGACTGGCCTGATAAACTTCACAGTCTGCAATGGGTATTAAACATGTATCTTGCATGTAGACACCAACATTTAAGTGTCTTAATTTTGGGCTGAGTTCTAACCTTCTAATCCTTGTAGGACTCACCAAGATACATATATATAGATAACAGTAGTGAGGCTTTCTAATTTAGAAATTTAAAGCCCCCACAAGCAGGTGTTTGCCATTATTTAAAACTGAACTTCAGTCCTAAAATTCAGAATAACATCTCTCTCAAATAATGTCAGGATAAATCATCCTCTGTTAAATTATCTTTGGCGTGCAGGGTGGAGGAAGTCACATTTTTCTGCATTTCCATTAACATTAACATCATCACCTCCAAGTAGCCTCTATCTAATCTTTCCCCAAGTTTCTAATTCTGTATTTTCTCATAAAGCAAACAGCAAAACAAGAAGAGAAACAAACTTTCAAAATAATTTTTCTTAAGATCTATGACTTCTATACCATCCTGAAATTACAGCACTGTACATTCTTAGCCTAAAAAAACAGTCAGTAAATACTGCTCTTTCCCTCTACAACTACCTAAAAGGAGGTGGTACCAAGGTGAGGATTGGTCTCTTCTCTCAAGTAACAAGGATAGGATGAGAGAAAATCACCTCAAGTTGCACCAGGGGAGGTTTAGATTGGATATTAGGAAATATTTCTTCATGGAAAGGATTGTCAAGCACTGGAACAGACTGCCCAAAGCAGTCACCATCCCCGGAGGTATTTAAAAGATGTGTAGCTGCTGCACTTAGGGACATGATTTAGTGGTGAACTTGGCAGTCCTGGGTTAGCAGTTGGACTCTATGATCTTAGAGGTTTTTCCAACCTAAATGATTCTGTGATTCTACCTGTAAGTGAAGCTAAGCAGGTAACAGTTTCCTTGCTTGCTTGAGTATTTCTAGTCCACTAGCTAAAGGAGTCCGCTTTGTTAAAACAAAAGCTTTGTTAAAGACATCTGAAGTATATATTTACAGACAAAGACTGTATTAATATTTTAAGCAGGATATTTTACATACCTCTCTCCACATGCATGCACTAGAGGGAGCTAGGACCAAACCCTCTGTATTCACGTCCTAATGCTGCTTCTCATCATTTCACACTTCAAACTTTGCTCCAAGAAAATGCTGTCAGCATCCCCAAACAACTGAACTGAAAGTTCATTAAACATCTACTGCTGAAGTCAGATTAAGCAGCTGAGGCCACAAGCCCCATCCTGGTGGGAATGGCTGGAGCAATTGTGAAGGGGGGAGGAAGGAAAAGAGGAAGGCCCTCTTACCTCTAACCAGTCACGCTCCTGGACATGTACCCTTCCAGCTGCCTTTCACTGGAAAGCTGAAGTCCCCTCCCCTTCATTCCCTCTCACCACAGCCCGGCAGCTACAGTAAGTGGGGCACTCCCTTGAGGGAACAGCAACACCACCAGCTCTTGTATCATCAGACCAAGCTTTTAATCAGAGTTTGTAAAACAGGGTTTGCTAAAGCACTTTTGCTGCATCCTGTTTACATTGCATTGAGCCAAAGCAATTCTCTTCCCGTCTGAAGTACACTGCAAGAAAATTATTTTTAAAACCTAATCTTTGTAAGTCAGAAAAAGCAAGAGATGTCAAATTTTCCTTATATTCTTAACTGGTGTCACCCTGCACAGATGTACACAGGACAGCCTTTAACTCTACACAGTCTTCTCATGTGCCTCATGCCATACATTGAACACACAATGCCCAGAGTTGCTGGCCAAGCATGACTGACAGTGTGTGTCAATGCAGGAATATCTTGAGCTCTTACTTCTGTTATTTTCTGAAAGAAAGGACATACAGAAGACATGAAACATAGTGATTTTTTTTTTTCAAAAGACAAGCTGACAGCACATACTAAATTATTTACTGGACTCAATAGAGTTATTATGTTTTATTAGCCATCATCTGAGACTCCATAACTTTTGGGATGTTGACTTTTCCCTTCTACTTGTGCTTCAAAGACACTGGGATCATCGCACTCAATCCCAGGAAGACCAGCAATCTTTCCCCAGGTCAGAATACTAAACCAAATTATATTAAGATAAATAATTAAGCCCTGCTACAACTTTATTTTCATGCCTGGAATTGTGAAGAGAAGCTATGGGAGCTGAAATGGGACAAGCTGAAGGCTGCAGGTTGTAAAAAATAAAAAGTATGGTAGCAACACTGGAAAGAGTAAACTGTACCCCACAGATATGTAAAGCAGTGTGGCAGAGACTAGAAAAGGAAATTTTATCTAGTTGGGAATAAAAAAGTCCTTTTCTGAAATACTCAGGAGAGTTTAAATCCATAAAAGAAGACACAAAGAATGCTATGACCATGAACAAAGTGTTGTTAATTACCAAGTTAATAACCTGCTCCTGCTGTGTTTCCTGGGCTAACAAAATACTGAGAATTTGGGCCACAGAGTTACTGTGGGGCTTTCCTAGCATTGTAGCTTTGTCTCCAATATTAGGATGTTGTAAATAAACAGAAAACTTGGAGTTTTGTCTCTTATAAAGAAGAAGGAACTAGTACTACTTTCCCTACTTTGAAATACATGGTTTTTTTACAGTAGCTTTTAAAGGCTTACAATGACTAAAACAAAGACAGGAGTGAGAAAAAAAAAGGCTGTGATGGCACATGCTACAGAAGCCAACGAGCTCCTGAGGTGGGACTCATCTCCTCCACGTGCAGTGGTGCAGAGCTTTGGTAACACACCTACACTCATTCCACAGGCAACGGACAGAGGCAGGACCCTCTGGAGTAATTTACCATGCCCTAACATGGACTTCTAGAAAAGCAGATGAACTAGATGCCAAACCTACAAATGGCTGAAGTTAAACAAGTGAAAACTCATCCCCGTTAAATCATCCATTAATTTCAGCATGGAATTGTATGTATACACGCACACACAAATATATGCAACTAGATAAATACAGACACTTCTACAACTCTTGTTAAATTTAAAATGCTATAATCCTCCAATGCAAACAAAATCTGCACTGGGAAAGAAGGGGCTCTGCCTGCCATCCTGCTAGATGAGAAAGAGCAATAAGGCACACCTTTGTCTTCTCAGTGGCACTAGTTAATTGCATGAAAGTGTTCTCATTAACCAAAAAAAAAAAAAAATACTGCTTACTGGTCCTTTTGTAGGCATCCATGTATTTATTCTACCTTCAGCCACAGTCGGCCCCTCTGGCACTCAGGAGTGCAGGTGGTGGAGCTGCCCCAGCTGCATTCCCGTGCTGGAGAAGGTCCTTAGCTGAACCTCTACCCGAACCATCCCATTTTCTCTTAGTCCCTTAGCATCTTCAAGTCCCTCTGTCACCACTTTGAGATCACAAAACTACATTGGATACCACCAAACAATTTTCTGCTGTAGACACTGTTCTGGGAAGGACTGTGAAATGCACCATTTGCCTGCTGCACTTTCATTCTTATCCCAAGCATTTTTTACAAGCTAGCTCTCAGAAAAGTAAGCACAAAACAACAACCCTGTTTTGATTAAAATGCTAGAAGCAAAAACATCACAATGTTGGCAAACTGAACCTTAAAAAAAAAAAAGAAAATGGACTGGTTTGTGTTTCTTTAAGAAAGTAGGATGTATTTCAGAGGTAGTATATTTTTCTTAAATTATTAAAAATAAACTCTTGCAGCAACTTCTGTTTTTCCATGGGATACTTAAATAGTTTTGGGAATGCCAGTAAAAAAAATAAACCTGTTAGTATAAAATTATTAAACAAAACATTTTCACTGATTTCTTTCTAAGTCCTTGGCAAGTGGAGGGGAAAGAACCAACAGGAAGTGTTTCTACTGGGTCTGCAACAGCTTTGTCAGTCTGTCCAGGAGCAACACAAGGAAAGATGATGGGGATACAGCCCTTTGCTTTCTTCTGGTGAGCAAATCTGCTTGTTTCCTTTTCCATCTGACCTCTCAGAACCTGAGGGGAAACACATCTCAGGTGGAAGTGCCTAAGCATGGTCCCAGAGCAACAGAAAAGCCAGAGTGACCCATCTGCTGTGCCAACTCCTCTTCTGGCAGATGCCAGGCACACAGGGTGGGAATCGCCCCAAGAGAGGAGTCGAAGCGACGCACTCTGGGCTGCAATAGATATGTCTTCCCCGGGACTTAGGTCCTACAGGAGGAGGGAAACCCGGCCAAAATGAAAACTGCCATTAACATAAACTGCAGAACAAGAGGAGAAACTATCATCTTATCTAGCCTGCCTCAGACAATAACCCTTGGGATTCTTTCTATCCATGTCTTTCCTTAGGGAAATATAATTCCCAGGTTAAAGATACACTTTCAAATATAAAGCAGGCATAGTCATAAATATCTTGAGTGCTGTTTTCATCACTAGTATTTACAGAAAACATTCAATTTGTTTTCTTTTTTCTCCAGCTGCCTTGTTCGGCTTGTGATTTTTGACAGCTTCCATGCTTACAAATTAGTCACTTCCACACCTCATGGAGAAGGCTACATTAACACACCTGAATTTTTGAAACCTGTGATGATCTTCCTTTTGAACTTAGGAGTTAATAATAGAATTTTGTAAGTAGTCCAGTACTACGGTGATTCTAACTCCAGCTGGGTTAATTACACAATAATTAGGTACAAACATCGCAACACAAAACACAGCTACATCATTATTTGCAACAAATGTTAACTCTAAATAAGTGCAACCTGTCCCACAAACACTTGCTATAAACGACTTAAAAATAAAAGTAAAATTTGATGGGGTAAACACAGAAATAAAAAAAAAAATTCTCTGTGAGAATTTTTTTTGTTAAAAAAAAATTAAAATAAAAATCTCAGCACTCATTTAGAGTTCAGGATCTTGTGAAAGAAAGCTTTAAAAGGAGCAAACCTGATTTGCTGTGGCTGTTGCGGCGAAGGGAACACTTGTTGCAGGAGTTGTTGCTGCAGAGACAGTGGCGGCCGTAGCGTTGTGCATCATGGGTACTTTCAGGAGGGGAACCATGGAAGCAATGAACAGGAGGGTGCAGCATTATGGTAAGAGAAGTGGTATTTTTGGCATGGTGAATATCAAGAGCGGCAAGCCATCGTCATGGGTTAAACCGGCAGATGGCATGCAATCACAGTGCAAAGCGAGAAAGCGTGGCGGAGAAATAAAAAAAAAGGGAAAATAGCTTATTACAAGTACAATTAAAGGAAGGTTGTCAACACAATCGGCGATTCCCAGAAAAAAAAAGAGTAAGGACCACTGAAAATGCATGTGTTGTCTCTAAGAAGAAGATTACTTGTGCAAATGAGGTCTTTACCAAAATAGCCCGTTACCTGTGGACTGTTACATGTGTAATTTGTTTTCCCCCAGTACAGCTACAAAGCTCTTCAAAATAAAATCTTACTAAAAAAGCCCCAGTGGTTTATACTGGGAAGAAAACCATTAAATGTTTATCTTAATTTTTAAACACAATTAAAAATGAATTATTTTCATGTATCTTCATTTTGAAGTAAGCCAGAGACTCACTGTCTTCCTTTATAATCCAATTTATGCGTTTTTTCCTACTAGCACTGCATATCTGTTCGACTTTATCAGAGTTAAATTACCATCTGCTTGAGGCAAAAATCAGGAGAGGGATGATAATTATTATCCTGATATATATACTACTTTGTTTGATCTAAAAAAAGCAAGATCGATTTTGTGAAAGACACTGCTTTTGCTCATTTTAAGAATGAATTTTAATCAGCATCTTCATGGGGGAATTATTAATTTGATGTTTTAAAGGCTTGATATTTTAACTGTTTATCTGAGTAGGCCCAAAACCCAAAAATAAAATCACTGGGATAGGGCAATAGAAGAAAGATTACTTTTCTGTCTCAGAGGCTGTTGCACTGGACTTCCACTTTGCATGCCCAAAATGTTAATTTCAAGCTGCAAATATATATTTAAGGGAGCAGTGAGATTCAGATCACGAGTTTCAACAGAACCTCTGTGGATCAAAGTAGGCATTTCTGGGAAACGCTGATAAAACTTTCTAACACACAGCAAAGGAGAAATAGGCACACCACTATGAAACTTTAAAACACTGATGAAATTCGCTGGCTTTTTCCAGTATTTTATGATTTTATAGTACTAGACAATATAAAATATAAAGAGAAATAAAACTTTGAAAACTGAAAAGCAGACTGGAATTCATGGTATTATGCTTTTGCAGTGTAGTTGTTATAGCAGGTGATATCATGTCTAAAAGGCGGCTTTCATCTACAAATCTAAACACTCTGCAAAGTCAACCAGAAGGACAAGCGAACCTTTAATTCTAGTCAGTGGCTAAATCTTGCTTAGGATTTTTGAAACAAGTGAATATACATCATATACAGTATAAAAAAAGAGATCAATAAAGAAATTTGGAACCTACCAATACTGGTAGCGGGTGTCATGCACAAAACTGACCCTGCGTGTCATGCAATGATAGGTGAAAAAAGTGGATAAAGGGAAGAAACAGGTTAGCTGTTTAGAGTTAACATTCAAAGTGAGATTCAAGCATAACCACAGAGAAGTAAGTTAGTTAAATGAAACTGTAAGGTCATTCACAGTTTTCCTTTAACACAAAAAGGTGATTGTGTTCTTACTAAACTCCTGTATATACTGTGCGGGTTTTGGCATGTTTCTGTACATATTCAAGATACTTCATAAACTTTTTTACTTATTAATGTTATCCTTTCACTTAGAACTTTTGCAGCAACAGGTTTTTGTTTATAGAAACATCTTTGGTTAAAGACCACAGTATCTGGGACTTTTAGAACTCATAATTCAGACAGCTCGATGTTGCGCAGATCAACATTCACCAATTTTTTGACATGTGGCAGGAAAAGAAAGTGGAATTGAGACAATATTCTTCTGCAAGGGCTTTGCCAAATTTGTGTTTGATGTTAATGTACCCATTCTTAACACAAAGAAAACAGTACTTTGACAAGTTCCAAGCTTAACACCTCAAAGTGTGTAACGTTCCAGCAGAAGGTTCCAGCACACCTCAAAGATGCTGTGGCATAACTGCTCACCTGCCATGCAGTTTAGTTTTGGTGCCTAGCCCACCTTTAACCCTTCTGGAAAGGCCAAATGAAAGAAAGAGATCAGCCTGTTTCCAGTACAGTGCATACAGCAAGCAGGTAAGGAGACTAGTGCCAGGTACATGCATATTTGACACAGAGTCCAATATGCTTCCCGTGTTCCTGCTGAATTACTACTGCGGCCCCTTATCGCAGGACTTGTGTGACTATGAATGACCTTACCCAAGAACAGTCCCCAGAGAATACACAAAGTTCCTCCTCTAGAGGCTATAGAAACACTAACAAACAGCAATGGGAAGAGAGAAAAGATCTGCTGTTCTTAAGATCGTTCACCAAACAATAAGGAGAAGGTGACAAAGCAATCAAACTGATGTAAAACAAACAAAGTGCAGAACTTCGGAGGTAAGCCATGCTAAGTCAAGCCCCACACTTTTTATTAGGGGAGCCAGTGGTTAAGAAAGCAGAGAAGTTATATAAAACAATTAAGTTTTATATATATTCCAGCAGCAAAACTTGTCTTAAAATTTAGCACACACGCACACACACACAAGGAACACATCTGAAAATTATACCAGTTTAGAAAATATCACATAATCATTTAAAATCCAACAGATAATGTCATGCATTGCTCCTTAGACATGGGTTGCATGACAGTCCTTACACCCACCAAATCCAACCTTCCCAGGAAATGTGGGAATATCAGATGTATCATCTTTAATGGAAAGCTCATGACACCCATTCCTATAGAGGGTGTTCCCCTTTCCTGAACTCTTCCATTGCCCCACTCCTCTCTTTAATATCCTTTCTTGGAGCTGATGGTGTTTGAAAAGAGTAGGAAGTTCATCACTTTATGAAAGGTTTTGTACTCTGGGGCTTGGGCTCCATCTGCTGTTTTATACCTCTGTTTCTTCTTTTTTTTTTCCATGCACTTGTTTTGGGGCTTGCCAACAACCTGGCCCTTAAAGTTTGGTTCCAAGATCCACCCTTCCTATCACCAGAAATTTGTCAGATAAAACTACATTTACAACAATTAGTTGGAAAGAGGGATGGATAATAAAAAGTACAAAAAGTGAGCTACATAAGGAAGCATGAACATTCCAAAAGTCTGGAAAATATCCAAATGCTTTTTCACTGAAAAAGGTTTGAACTCCTGTATTTTCCATAGTTAATTTCAAGTCCTTGTCAATTGCAAGTAAGAGCAATAAGCCCTGAGAGGGAGTGCTTAAGAAAGAAATATGCCTATGATGCTACAAATTCTCATAGCGTCAATGTAAAATAAATTCTTGGAAGTTTCTGTATGTTCTGTAAGCACAGGGCAGTCTTCCATTCATGTCCAAATAGGCAGCCTCACCATTTATTTACTTTTTTTCAAACACTCCCATAAATGTCAGTGTGTTTTCTGCCACAGATATTCTGGTGCACCAATGTGCTAAAAATATGGCTATGCTATTACTTACTATTACAAATATGGGGGCAGGCTCCAAGGTTGTTACTGAGGCCTTATACAAAAATTCCATGAAGTCAAAGCCATCTGTGTTTGTTTTTCATCTTTAAAAACATATGGGAATGCTGATAGATTGGGAAATCATCATGTGTTGCCTTTCATTCCTTGTTTAACCGACATTATTTCTATAAACTAAAATAACATTGCTGAAATGTCAAGCGCATTTGCAAACACGTAGTTTTAAATGATTTTGAAGTTCACACTAGACCACACCCTGACACTAAAATACGTAATTTGTTAATTACGAATGAAATCACAGAATTCCTTAGGAGGAATACTGTCCTTCGGAGTGGGGGTGACTAACAATTTGGAAGGTTGTGTTGTTACTGTTTACACGAGCACCCAGCACATCCCTTCTCTCACAGTGTTAAAGAGAAGCCCTGCTACCAGCCAGGGTGCAGGCCAAGCCATCTCTGAACGCTCTGATTTTCACAGAGCTCCGAGCACTGAAATATAAATTATATTCACTCATCTTCAGATCATCCCTGTGAAGAATTATAACCCCAGCTATGAGCCTGGAAAAGTTCTATGCTAGGAAAAGTTCTGGTGGTGCTCCAAAACTACGAAAATGCATCTGATGCCTGAAAGCCCTTTAGTGCAGCTGCAGGGAGCGATGTGTTTTGCCAGTGCTTCCACGCAGGTGTTGACTGGAAGTTTATGGCCGGCGTTCCCCTTCTCAGGGCGCTCGTGTGGGGCTGGAGAAAAAACCCACAGCTGCAAGACAGCAGCCGAGGGAGCAGGAGGATGCTGTGGCATCTCTGAAACGTGATGCTTTTCCCAGCGTTTTTGTTAGCGGAAACAGATACGAGTCGAAATCCAGCCAATTTAAGGTAGGCAAAAAGGGGCAAACTCTGGAGAATGATGAGCAAGGCTATGAATGTGCAAAAAAGCAACTTAACAGCATATTGAAATTTCTGCTTGAATTCTTGTCCTTTGCAAGAGGAATTAAAATAACGTGTAATCATCCGTGCAGACTTCACGTCAAGTGGGGCAGGGAGCATAATAAAACCTTCTGTTAAGTGCAACTGCCTGACACAGAGGCTACCTCAGGGACACAAAACTGGTTCAATGTGGATACAACATACCTGTTGGGATAAACGCTGCATGTTGCTGCAACTGAGCATTGGCAAGAGCCTGTTGATAGTGCAAGACACTGGGATTGAAAACGGCACTGGCACCATTGCTTTTTTCAAGTGCTTGTCTCTTTGGTAAAGGGTGAAGAACACCAGGAGGAAAGGCCTGTAAATAAGAAAGTTAGTTAAAATGGCGCCATTTTTAAGACCTTGTCTGTAACATATACATAAATACAAAAACTTAGTATTTTTTAAAGCAGCTAAAGATGCCTCGCCATGCATATTAACTCAAAGCACAGCAATGTAAAATGAGTGAAATTTTGTTATTGGTAGCAAAAGCATGGTACTATTAACCTAGAACTGTAGCAGCACAACTACTGAAAAGAAATGTTTGCTTTAAAGCAACGAAAATGGCATTGCCTTTAAGTAGGTTTTCAAATACTATAGGGAGAAAAAACCACTTGTGTTTCATTGCCAAATATTTTCTTTTATTTTTAAATTTAAATATCGTTTCCTGCTATTATACAGATTAATGGATTACGTTATGCGTTTTCAATTACAGAAGCAGTTTTATCTCAATTCGACTTTTCATGAGAGATTTAAAAAAGATGAAACTGAGTTAGGAACCAAACTAAATTGTCTGCGGCCTATTACGTATGAGAATGAGATGGATAAATAGAGCTTCCGGTAAATTAACAAGTACGTGAAATCATTTCCGGTTGATGTTTGAAAAGTAAAGCGATATAAATTTCATTAGTTGCTTCTCTGAAGGAAAAAAAAATTATAATAAAATAAAAATAAATTAAAAAAAAAAAAAGCAAAAAGCTACATGCAAAGCAAAAGGTGAAAGGTCAAAGTACCAGGTCTACAGTTGCTTCGAGAGGTCGCTTCATTGCTTTGGCAGTCGACTGAGTCTTTTAATAACAGGCAGCGAGCACATGATGGCAGTGGGCCAATGGGAGTCAAGCGAATTAACATACAGGTAAACAGCAAGCAGAGGTGCGTCATGGGAACGGCATTGCATTTGTGGATAGGTGAGAAGGAAAAAAATATTCTGAATGCAATATACAACATACAAAACACTAGGCATGCACAACAACAAAAATGTCTTCTAAAGAAATGAATATTACATTTTGAATTAGTACCGAAGCAAAAATGCATCTACTATACCTTAGTTAAAAGCATATAAGAGAGTAAAATATAGATGTTTGAAATTCAGGAAAGTTGAGTAAAACAGCAGCTTGCAGACACTATTAAGCATCATATAAACACTTCACAGAGATGCAGAAAGTTTTAAGGATACACCTATTGGAATTCCTGATAAGTTAGCTCGGTCACATTTTAAAGTGGGAAAATTGATTTGGGAGGGTACATTTTCAAATACAAAACACTCATGGAAGTTGTAATGCATTATAAATGCTATTAATATCAGTGCTTACAAGGTGAGTGTCTTTTAATTTAGAGAAGTGAATCATTCAATGGATTTGGAGGTCAAAATGAGAGAGGTTCTTCTTTGCCAATACAAAACAGAATACATAGTATGTCCAGTTACACCAACTTATCATTAATTCCTTTTCTTTTCTCCTACAGCCGGTCATTTTTGTAGATTTTTTTATCTTGTAACTTACCACATTATATTGAGAGGGAAAAAGGTCTTTCAGAATTGAAAACATACTTTCTAAATTTTTCAATAACCTTTAGTACTAGCTTCAGGAGCAGGGAGTAAAATTTGGCTCCCAGTTCATAAGTCCACATTAACATATGAGTTATGATACTAGTCCAGCATTATTAATTTTTCAAAATAAAGTATTTAGGCATAGTACACAGGCATATACATTTATGTATACTTTCTTAGTAAGTTCAAATTTATGGCTGATATGACAGCATTCTGTAAAAAATTTCTCATATATTACTCCCAAGTTTTGTAGTGTAAATAATTCTTACAAACCTTTAGAAAGGAAAGAAAAATTTACTTGGAAATCAAAATTTTTACTTCTGTTTTTTAAACACAGGCTGATATTTAGCTCTTTTTAGAATATGCAGATTATGTCTATCTTGAAATCAGTATGTGGAAATAGGGAACAAAAGTTGAGGTGGGGGAAGAGGACAAGGCACAAAATGCCTGCAAACAGCTCGTGGTCGTAAGCTTATCAGGTGCCAACAGGGTATTCTGCAGGACAGGCCTCATTTTGCTTATTCCTTGCTCCTGTCTCTGTTGCATGAGTCTTCTCAACACCCTCCTCATCTCTTCTTTAGCACTTTTCTGGATTACATACCCTGATCTACAGGATCTGCTCACCTCTCTGGGCCCGAGACCCAGACACAACAAGAAACACTTGGTCTGAAGCAGGGATCTGGACAGACTTCTTGTCTAAGCAGGGTACTGTGCAGCCCAGGTGTGGTACCTCCACAGGTACCACTGCAGAGAACATCACTCCACTGCCTGGGGCACGGCCTCAGAGCCACGCTGCCTCCACCACAGAGGGGAGTCTACACAGAGGTGATGCAGTACAACTGAATTCAGCATTATGCGATGATGAAGTCCACAAGTTCAAATCAACATCGCTAAGAGTAAAGTGTTTCAGTTAATTACCTTTATTATCCAAATACAGATTTTATCTAATCTCACTTGTTAACTTATCTCTCTGTTTATTATTGTCCGTCTCAAATTTTTCTCCATGCTCTTCTTAACCTCACCTCCCTAGTTTGAAGCTTTCTTCTGGCTTTACCCTCATATTCCCCAGCAAGTTCCGTCTCACAGTCTTCCCAACCCGAAGGCTTGATCTGTTCCTAAACCTACTCATCAACCTTGCTTCCATGTAGTCTGCCACTCTTTTCAGGCTTTCAAACTGCTCATTTTGTTCTTCTACATTCATATTTTCTTTTATTTCATCCTGATAGTAAAACCTCCTTTGCCTCTTTCTGTTCCATCAAATTATCTCCTTCTCAACACAATCAACAACCAAAGAATCAATATCTACAGGCTGGAGAGAAAGAGGATACGAAAAAGAAACAAAGATAATATTAAAAATTATCAAACATCCAAGGTATGGTATTTGCCTGCCATATGGCACATTGGTATGCTGTAATGTCTCCTGGAATACGTACAAGATCCACACAGCAGTGGCCTCCATGGATATGCAAGGAGCTCCTGACTAAACTCAAACGAAAGAAGGAAAGCCCACAAGAGGTGGGAGCAGGGACAGATGGCTCAGGAGGAACAGGGACACAGCCTGAACATGCAGGGAGATGTTAGGAGAGTCAAAGATCACCTGGAGCTGAATCTGGCAAGAGATGTGAAAGACAACCAGAAGGGCTTCTCAGCAACAAAAGGAAGACTAGAGAAAATGTGTTTCCACTGCTGAATGGGGCAGGCAACCTGGTGACACAGGACATGGAGAAGGCTGAGGCTATGAAAATCCTTTCCATCTCAGTCTTTACTGGCAAGACTGGCCTTCAAGCCAGTGGGAGACCAGTGTGAAAGTTTGAAGTGAATAAGACTTTTTCTTGGAGGAGGATGATCAGGCTAGGGAACATTTAAACAAGCTGTATGTACACAAACCCATAGGAACTAACAGAATGCACCTTGGGTGCTGAGGGAGCTGGCCAACATCACTGCAAGGTTACTCTTAATTATCTTTGAAAGATCCCTGTGACTGGAGTAAGTTCCCAAAGACTACAAGAAAGTAAATGACACTCCTATCTTCAAAAAGGGCAGGAAGGAAGGCCTGAGGACTGACATGTTGGTCAGCCTCACCTCAGTCCCTGGGAAAGCAATCGAGCAAATCCTCCTGAAAACCTTATGCAAACACATGAAAGCCAAGACAAAGACGGGAAGTAGTCAGCATAGATTTATGACAGGGAAATTGTGCTTAACCAGCCTGACATCCTTCTATGATGAGACTTGCAGAGTGGTGAAGGGAGAGCAATGGATGTTGTTGCTCTTTACTTCAGAAAGGATTTCAACACCATTTCATCCTCACAGACAAATTTATTTATTATGGGCTAAATGGGAAACAGTGAGGTGGACTGACAATTGTCTCATGTGCCAGGCTCAAAGGGATGTGATCAGCAACACAGAGCCCAGCTGGAGGCAAGTCACCAGTGGTGTAAAACTTGGAGGAGTTGTTGATACACAAGACAGATGTGCTACTGCTCAGAGGGGCCTAGAAAGTCTGGAGAAATGGGCACAGAGGAACTTCACTAAGTTCAACAAAGAGAAATATCAAGACCTGCACCTGGGGAGGAACAACATGAGGCACAGTACATGCTGGGGGCCACAAAGGCTTGGCAGAAAAGACCCTCAAGATCCTGGTGGACACCAAGCCAGCCATGTGCCCTCATAAGCAAAGGCCACCAACAGCTGGAGGGAGGCAATTCTTCCGCTCTACTCAGCCCTGGGAAGGCCACATATGGAGCACTGTGTCCAGGTCTGGGTACCCCAGTACAAGAAAGATATAGGCATACTAGAAAACACTCCCATAAAGGACCTGAAAGATGATCAAGGGACTGGATTCAGCCTGGAGAAGATACAGGGGAATCCCAACAGTGTATACAAACACCTGATTTCAGGGTGAAGATGGAGCCAGTGGTGCCCAGGGACAGGAGAAGAAGCAATGGGAACAAATTCAAATAAAAGAAATTCCATTTAAATGTAAGATTTAAAAAAAAAAAAAAGAAAAGGAAAGAAAAGCATTTATTTTTACTGGAACTACAGAGCAGGTTTTCAAGTTATGGAGTTTCCATCCTTGGAGACTTTAGTAAACCAAACAGGCACATCCTGGGCAATCTCCTCTAACTCGCCCTGCTTAAGGAGGGGAAACGGGCTGGAATATTTTGTACTTATTTCTCTGCAAAACATTCCCCTGAATTACAGGTCCCTGTTGCCTCCTCCTGTGACATTAGACTGCTAACATTTCAATTCTGTGTTTCCAAAGATGCTTCATCCTGCTTTGAGCCTAATGCAACTCTAATTAAGCCTTACTTAAAATCACAGGATATATATCTGCAACCATTACCAAAGTGCAAAAAAAATTAATCCCCTCATCTCTCTCCTTTCTTATTTAGTATAGTGCCTAGAAATATTACATTCTCTAAATGAACAATAAATATTGCACAACAGAAGCTAATCAGAATAAAAACCCAATCTTCTCTGCTTTAATTTCCAGATGGTATTCAATTTCTGCAAGCACAGGAAACTTTAACTAAAAATCATCCAATTTGAAACAAAGGCTGGGGATACTATTAGAGAAAGAATACTAAAACTTAAGAAATACTCTTCTGTTTGGTGGTTTACTTTCTTGCATAACTTACCCTTTGTCCCTCAAAAAAGTCTAGTCTTTTCTAATTTGTTAAATACAATAGCTTGGGGTAGTTATGTACTATACTGTATTGTGTTTCTGGTAGGCTTTTTAACCAGAGAATAACTGTATTGTCTGTAACTATTGTATGCACTGCCCACAAGTCCACAAACCACATCTGCTTAATTATTCGTCCGCTGCCAGCAATGAGGACAATGATTCCTTGATTTGCTGCCAGCAGTCTTGCCTCTCAAGTCAGATCCTGCATGTTCAATTTATTTAACTTTATCAATACCACTGTAAATTTATCAACTTTCCTGGTAGCAACTGTAAGAAGGATCTAATCCTGGTGAAGGGGTGGGCTGTCTTGTCTGAACAGCTGTAAGTAAGAGGTTAAAATATCTGAAAATAGAAGCTCTCACTCTCTTTTCTTCTGACTGTAGCCACAATGTTTCCTTCCTAATGATTTCCATTATAGTTTACTACTTTTAAACCCCATGATTCACATAACTGGCCCATAATAGCGGGAGAGGCAAGAAGTCTCTAGGAGTGAAATGCATCTAACCAAACTTCAAAAAGATACAGAGGCAACATTTTTTAGTCATTGGGGATAGTTGCAGATCTACAGAGGGCAGTTTTTTCTCATCCTTGGGCAGGCACTAATGGCAGATCGGATGAGTATTCTGGTTTTTGTACACTACCAGTACAGTGAGACCAAAGTGGCTGGCTGGTTGCCTCCCTTCTAAGGTGGACTGTGCTGAATCTCAAGGCAGGTTTCTGTTCTACTACTGATCTCTGAAGCAAAAGCTCTCTCTTTGCTTTTCTTCCAAATTTCCACATGTATGTCTGCCATCAAAAAGCTAAAACAGCATATGTGTCCCTGTTTTCCTGGGAACACTGAAGCTTATCAGTTTTGTTTCTGTTTGGAAATACTAGGGGCAAATTTACATATAATTAAGGCAGAGAACAGAAGTGGTATGGAGTGTCATTTGCTTCACTGTCTTGAATAGAAATACAGCATTAAAATAAAGGCATAAAGAAAAGAAAGTGCTTCCTCCCATCAAGCAATAGTAATAAATTTATAAATTCTTATCTTTCACCAAAATAAAAAAAAAGAAAAATTAAAAAAAAAAAAGAGGCAAAAGAGAAAAGAAAGTATAAGCAAACAGCATCAAATTGAAGCAAAATAGGCATCAAAAAAAAGGCAGCCATACATGCCAGCACTTACCATCACAGTCGCAGCTGCCGCAGCTGCCTGGGCTGCCACTGCAGCCTGGTTGGCTTGGTGTTGCGCCGCTTTGATTTTGGCCTGCAAATGTGCAGGAGGGTGAAAATACTTGCATTTCTCCCTCATGCAACGACCTTTTATGTAATCCATACACACGGTTACGGTGTTGTCGTTTGTGTCAATCATTGTGCTGTCTGCCGGATGCGCAAAGCGGCAATCAGTCTCTCCACGCGCACAGTTCCCCCGCTGGAACTCCCTGCACACCTACGTGCAAAACAACACACGTTGCAGGGGCAGAGCTCGGTGCAACGTGAAAGGGCAAGGAGAGTCCTGCACCCCCAAAAGACAGACCTGCCCCCTTCCCCTGTTAGTTCAAGTTTTACAGCAAATTCAATTTAATAAACCCTTCATCTCTTGGTGGGTGAGGGGAGTGCACCTATTTTAGCCTTGTGTTCTTGGCTCCTCAGGTAGCTCTCTGGTACTGTGGCTAAATGAACTTAACATGCAACAGAAGCATTCCCAAATGCCTTTCCTTTTTCCTGTTTAGAAAGCAGCTGGGAAGGATACTTACTTACTCACGTAACTGGTCCTGCAAAACTAGCTGGGAATCACAAAATATTTTGTCTCTTTCTGACTACCCTTTGTATTCTTGCAGGTTGACTGGTAGGGAAGGAGTTCCTCTTGCTGCAACCCAGGGAAAATACACATCAGATGCACTGTATTTTTTATGGAGTCTACAAACAAAATTGAGAGTCTACTTAAAAATAATTTTCAAAAATGGGCAGAATGAACACACTGATTTTCCTAAGAAGAAAAGTGCTTTAGACACTGTTGCTTAGGCTTTTGGGAAAGGACATTCATTCTGCAAAAGCCATTTGGCCTCCTTGTGTACTTGGATCACAGATTCCACTGAGTCCAGCCACGCAGTGATCCAATAACAGCTGGAAGGCTCTGCAATAGCTGGGGGCTTGTCCCTTCAGCCTGCTGCAGGGTTGGTAATATTCAACATCTCCACTGGCAGCTCAGGGCTGAAGGGCTACACCATTCCCCTAATATCGATCCATAAGGCTATAAAATTCCCTTATTATCAGTGCAGAAAAACCAAGACAATTAATACTGAAATAAAAAACGTACTTGTTAGATATTTCATCAAGGCATGCCTTTACAGGCATGTATACCTGAGGTTTTTTGAGATGATGAACTTTACAAAAGATGAAAATTCACGTTGATATCTGTGTATTAAATATAAGCAAATACACTGCCTTAAAAGTAACAGTATTTAATTACCACTGGCTACAAGTGCAAAAATCATGCCTGGTTACAGGTTTTTTATCTGTAGCAACTAAATTTAAGCTTTGCTTCTAAAACAACAGTTCTACCCTCTAGAGTCTTTCACACAGCCTAACAGAGAATGTATTTGTAGTCACAGTGGCGTCTACAGTACCTCCAGTTTATCAGTCCTGAGGAGTTTCTGGGTAGCAGTGGAACTGGGGACTGAAACCGGTGGACTTCCAGGAACAATGACAGGCGGCGTGGGTAGGATCTCAGTCGGGACTAAGCCAACTCCTGGTGTTACCGGCGTTAGGTAAGGAGCAAAGCTAATAGCCGTGTTCGTTCCTATTGTGGGACCCACTGGAAATGTGGGCTGAAAAAGGAAAACACAGACCAAGATGAAAAAAAAGCCCCTTAATCAATAGCTTACTAGTTGTCTTTTGCTTGCTGTTCTTTCTGGCACCGATTAATTTTCTTAATGAAAAACCTTTAAACAGCTGGCAAAACACACAGCATCCTCTCTTCTTTTAATCACGTAACACATTCCAGCAGCACACGAAGAACCACTTTTGTAACTCTATTATTGGAAAAGAGTCTGCTAATGCAAAGGAAGTCCTACTTTGAACCTGAATCTCTGTGGAGGTCCAGCTTACATGGCAGGCTTATTTACACATCTAAATGTAGAAATAACATAAACTTTATTGCTTTTTCTCAATACCTGTTTTCCTTGGGAAAACAGGCTGTTTTTCAAAGTATTCAGATTTCATAGGTGAAGCGTTATTAACTATATTAAAGCTATATTTCTAATAAGGGTACATATAATGAACTCTTTGCCATGTAACTTCCAGTATGTTTGCATACTGTATTTTGCCACCTCCTGCAATTATATGTTACTGTGCCTCATAACACTGAAAAACCTCACCTTTGCAAACGTTTGTGTGCTCAGCTGTCACCAGTGGCAAGCAGAATAAATATTATAATCTTAGCTGGACACAATATTTAGAAAGGGATTATTCAGGCTTAGATTAGTTCATCATATGAAAAACTTTGGTTGAAGGGAATGATATGGGTCTAAAAATCTTGTTTTGTTCCTTCCTACAGTGAGTCAGTGAAGTCATGACAAGAAGAAAGAGCACTTGCGTGATGCTAAAACAGCCGTGATGAGGCAGAATAGTGGGTTTGTTACCACCAGCTCCACAGGGGGTGGAGGCAGAACATCACCATGGTCAGCCCATGCTCAGGCCTGGAAAGTGCTTTAAGTTCTGCAGAGCTGATGTTTACCCCAGACAGTGAAGCTATAATTATAAATGAGGAAAAACAATGCGGAAAAACAGGACACATCTCAAATTAGCTTTGTTAGAAATTAAGTCCCCAAATAAGCCGGCAGCTAGAAACACAACAGCACAACACTAAGACTTCAAAACATTTTAACAAACGAGAAGTGTCTTTCTCGTTAAGACATGCATGACATAAAGTACACAGAAAATATGCAAGAGAAAACACAGGAGCTAGAAGGCAGCTTTTTTCTTTTTTATTTGAGTTTGGTTTTCTTTGGATTTTTTTGCCTTTGGAACCAGTTACTAAATTACAAATTGATGTGACTTAGTACCAATAAGATGCTCTAAGCATACAGATTAACCAGGATAACTAACTATATGGAAAATGGCATCTACCTGCCCTTAAGAGTTAAGAGTGTATTATGCTGTGTTTTAATCAGTGATCAAATCTGCTTGATATCAAGCAACCCAGTTTATATGTCAAACATGAGCTAAATTCTGAAGAGCATAATAATGAACATTTATATGAAACAATGGTTCAACTATGTTGAAGACAATATGTATTATGTGAAATATAAATGACAGCTTTGTATCAGATATAATTTTAAGAATAAATCCACTCGTCAAATGACTTCTATGAAATTTTCTTTTGCTTTTTATCCATTTGGTCAAGGCTGAGTCATCTTAATCTGGCAATTTATGTGAGACAGAGAAATAAAACCTGGCATTTTTATCACAGCAATCAGTACAGAAGACATTACGTCAACGAAATTGTAAAGTTCAGATGATGAAATGGGTGAGAAGAAAAAAGTGTAATTTTGCCACTTGAATTTTTCTCATAATATTAAGCGGTGGAATCTATTACTTCATCAAAACCTTTTCTGGTGAAAACTCAAGCAGTAAAACCTCAAGAAATATCAAGACACATTAGGTCAACATCATCAGATACAATTTGATAAACGTGTACCAGAAATTCAGGGAGTCCTGACACTCAATTCCCAATCCCACCTGACAGTAGATGTTTCAAGTATAAAAAGGCATTGCTGAAAGAGGCATCTGGGGTGACCTTCCTGTGACCAAATGCAGATGTCTTCTTCTGAGATGCCTACACTTGATTTCTGTGGTAGCCCATGGAAAGACAAAGGCACTTCGAAAACTAAATCATCTAATCCAAATGCAGATGTCTGAAACAAGCCAAGCAAATAGTAATTAGGAGTGCCTATGTCTTTTGATAAACTATAAATGGACCTTGGAAACTCACTGCAGAAGTTGATGCCAACGCTCCAGATGCCTCAAGTTAGAGAAAAAAATCCCACTCCAGTGGGATGCCTTACACTAGGAATTTAGATTGAAAAAACATCATTAGCAGCCATGTGTGAAAAGTTTAATTCAGATTACTTGCCAAACCATGCTTTGGAAGTCTGCTACACTGAGGAGCCCAACTGCAAGGGCTGCCCAGAGTAATGGATCACTTTAGTGCATATCCAAAGATACTGCTCATGCATGCCAGACTTTAATTCTATGTCACCTCCTGGATATGAAGTGTCTCACGCACCGTACGAATCACCTTGAGACAAAACACTGAGTTTGTGAAGTGCATGCACCACCAATTCTCTCTGTCTTATCCTTGGACACTTCAGACTTTCAACAGAGTAAGAAAATGCTACTCATTAACCTTTGTTCCTGGTATCGGGATTAAATAATATTTAAAGCCAGTCAAACCCATAGACTCCTGAGAAACTTTGTGTTCCTACTTAAATAACTTACTAGAAAATTACTGTTACTATAGAAATTTTCACCTCCAGATGGATTATAGGTAAAAATCTTGCAAATATGACATGAAATGCATTAAGAGGGGAAAAAAAGAGGAAAATATGCAATTTATTTTGGGATAAAAGAAAAATAAATCAAACCTACAGCAACAGTCCACTACATCTTCAAATGCAAATATAAATGGTAATATCTCTAGCATCTTGACCATTCCTCAAGTAAACAGATAGGGACTATTTTTATTGATACTATTTAGAGAACTTTTGCAGGTCAATAGAGTCTTCAACTTTACTTACCATTAACACCATCAGAGAAATATACTTACCACTGGCTGTAGTGGTGTCCCTGGAAACATGAACTGCATTTGCTGGGCGAGCATTGCTGCTGCAGTTTTTTGTTGGATTAAGTTGTTCCTGCCATTGATTTCCAGTTGAGTTTTTAAATGTGTTGGTGGATGAAGGTACTTGCAGTTCTCCCTTGTACAACGACCCTGGAAAAAGAAGTCACACTAATCAGTCGGCTGCTTTTGATGATAGTTTAATGCCTTCGAGCAAAATATTACACCATAAACTAAGCAAGAACTAATGAAACACAGGGTGTTTCCTGGGAACTATGTACAGGGCTGGGAGGAGCTGACGGCCTTGAGCTCTGCCTCAGCCCACTACCTCTGATTGATCATTAAGGCTATTAGCCACAAAAAAAGAGAGAAAATCTTTGAATCAGCATTTTCATTGTTAAGTACAGATCACTGCCAAACAATTAATAATCTCAGAACTGTCCAGACTGCCTGAACTGCCTCTCATGACATCTTGGCTAGAGTATCTGGTGTTACCGTAACATAAAAGTTTTTTTATAAATGACATTACATTATGAATAACAAATTTGAAACCTTCTTTAAGAGAAATGCAGCTTTTAAGTACATAGTATTAAAAATAATTGTATGATTGTGTCAGTGGGGATATAAAGTTGCTACTCTCTGCTTGTGTTCTCTCATACATCCACCCTTATTCCAGTTCACTGCCTTCCAGCCTCCTGTTTTTATTACATCAGCACAACTTTGAACTATTTCCATTCAAGTATAAAAGAACAGAAGTAAAGGTGGTACTTTTACAGCCTAAATTTAGAAGCAGTGCATGGATCTAAATCTGAAGGTACACAGCAAAAGGAGAGCTCCTAATCAACATGAAAGGAGGAGTTTTTAGACACTTATGGGATAAGAGACAATAAAAATATAGGTGGGCTGTCATCTCTGAGGTGGCTTGGGTTAGAGGAGATGGATGTACAAGCTGACCCCGAACACAGGTAGAGCGGCATAAGGTGCACTGATATAATTTCCCCCAGAAAAGGAAATTGCAGGGTGCACCAGGAGGTTGTGCAGCTGCAGGGCAGGACCTGCTGAGATCAGAAGCTCCTTGATGACACGGCTCACAAACAATCGCAGAATTTTAAGGGCTGTGACGAGAGGGCCTAAAGCATTAGTTAAACCGCATTTGATACACTCAACTTGTATAAGTTAAGTTTCCAAATTGAGATGTTTTTAAGAAGTGCTTTTTAAACGTCCCATTCACCAGTATTAGGGCTAAACTATTCGTAGACAAGCAGGAATATCCTCCTATAGCCAAGAAAGCATCCAGATCCCTACGCAGGAATATCACACAGTCCAGACATACACCGACTCCATGTATGCACACACACACACTGCTACAAAACTTTCAACAGGCTTCAAATGTCCCAAAACTAGCGTTATTGTTACACTTTTGACATAGACACCAAAGCAGTGCTGGTTCTGCCTCTAATCTGCTACAAGGATGTCATAACTAGCTGTACAGGAGTGAGTCAAACATGTTCAGGAATGTTCTCCTGGGTCGAGGCTGATGGGAATGCAATCAGCTATTTCCACACTATTAAACTATTAAGAGCAGCCCTTTCCTGAACTGCCCTTGGCTGCTGGGAGTATCCTGAACAGCAGAGGCCAGAAAATGCAAGAAAGCTAAAAATTTAAGAAAAAGCAATGGTCTCAGTGCTGTTTTAACCTCCTAGTACAGATGCAGCCACTTTCAGGACACCATGCCTTCCTTCTGTTGAGACAATCACTAATGCTGCCAGGTTTAATGAATTACACAAAAGGAACATTACTTTGTCAGTTGGCATGAGCAGAACCAGAAATAGTCACAATTTGATGGACACAAAAGAAGCTTGGCTCTTTCATTTGGGGGGAACACGGCCTTTGCAAACCCAATGCTAAACTGGAGCAGACTCAGCGCAGACAATGAGCATACGCTTTTTTGTTGGCTGATGAGGCCAACTGATTTCTGCATTTTCAACCGGGATCTATTTTACATTAGCCTTTTGTATACGAATGGCTCATACAGCAAATCTAAAAATTAAAACAGAAAAATCATATCAAACTACTGAATCTGATCGAAATACTGACCTACGGAATCAAAAATGCTCCTTAAATAAGGACTGAGAGAAACTCTCTACTACAGTGGCTTCTGAAGTACCTTAAACCTGAAGAGTGCCTTCAGCCAGACCTCCAGTCTTACCTCTGAAAGCACACAGCTACTGTACACCATCACTTCAAGCTCTGCAAAGCAACCCACAGTGCACAAAAGATCGGTTATTTCTGAAAACTTCCAAAATAATCCAGCCATACAAAAATGTACTGTCCTCTCTAAAGTTATTCATGTCTGTGCCTCGTATACTAGTTTTTTGAGCCCCCAGTTAGCAATGAACGTATGTACTATAAAAGAGCTGTGTGGTCCCGCCACGCTGCTATAGAAAGCCCTCTAAACAGATCAAGCCTTGTTGAAATTAAATGACCCAAAATAAACTGCAGTGGAATGAGCACTGAAAATGGTGAGTAAATTACTCCAGCCCTCACTACCGAAATAAAATAAGTTCTGGGACCAGCTTTTTTACTTTTTTACTTTTTGGGCCTACAATGGTAGCAGGAAAACACCTATAAGGAATTTTTCATTCCTTTTTTCCCAAATGCTCCATGTCCCAACTACTAATCACTGCACAAACAAAAATTCAAACTTGTAGTATCATTTCAGTCAAATGGGACCCTGAAATTTTTTGTTCATCAAAAAGTCAAATATGAAGTCCAACTGATACGACAGCGCAAATCAACGAAAAAGCAGAACAGGCAACTAACTGTATATAACATGCAGGCCTATTCGCCGTATTGGTTGGGTCACCATCAATAAGAGTCCACTTTGTAAAAAACTACTGTGCTAGCAGGCCACATCATCACAAATACAGACACAAAATCAGGTACTTTAACTTTCAGGTGCATCAGTATCAAGCCTCTGGAGCGAGGCTTGCTTCACTTTAAAACCACAACAGTTTAGGAGCTGTTCCACAGACATTCAGTCCCTCTGGCACAGGATGGCACAAACTCAGCAGGATGAGGCAGGCGGCAGGGAAAAATAATTGCTTCTTACAACTTTTAACCTGCTCCCAGATATGAGTCAGAGTCCTGAAACTGAGGGCACAGGCAGATTGGTTTGAAACTGGGTCCCTAGAAACTCCTGTCACCCATGAAGTGAAGGTTATCAACAAGCACATGATAGGCGGTTGTGCACTTCCCATGGGAGTTCATGCGAAAAAATCACTTTCAATGAGCTATATCTCCTTATCTGCAATGGATAGGAACAATGAACAGACATCAGATTACATTCCCAGCAGTCTGTTAATCCCCTCATCCTGGAAGGATGGTACCTAACTCTGACCTTTTATTTCTTCGCCTTTGTCCTCTACAGCTGCCCAGCCTACTGCCCAGCACCACATTTCAGGCAGGTAAGGGAAAGTTTTAACAGAAAAACTACTTTTCTACTGCTAATTACCCAGACTGGAACATGTCGTGGCTCGTTTCAGGCTGTGCCACAGGTTTCATTCCACTAAAGCAGTGGGAGACGGAAAGAATGCACCGAGGAGCTGGGAACTCAAAGGACTTCAGTGCCAAACACCAGGGCACAGCAAAGAGAGGCTGCACTTCTGCAGGGGCAATGGTCTTGGGAGCTGCTACCTGACTGGCTTAATCTCAAAAACACATCCCTTAACAAGCCATGTCACACCATTGGCTTTTTTTTAAAAATCAATAGATTTTCCCATTAAGAACAATAGGTAGTTTGTCTCAGATCACTGCCACAAGACAGCCCACAGGCTAGAGCATATTAAAAAGCTAGATATGTGCTTAGAATTTTAAATTTAAAATAAGCAAAATGAGGTGAATGTAGAAGTAACACCCCATAACTTTGTATGTTAACACACTAAGGATCCATTTCCTGTCTTTGAATATTCCATAAAGTCACAACTTCTTTCAGTATTTTACTCTTGCTCTAATAGTAACAATAATAATAATTCAAGCTTGGGAATTGCTTATGTATAATAATGAGTTGGCTTTTACTTATTAAAATAATCTTTATCTTTCATAAAATATGTTTGAACAGAAAAAAAAAGGCAAAACAATGTTTCTTCTGTCTCTTAAGGCAAGACTCAACTAAAGCTTTCAGGATTTTTTCACTCAGGTATGGAATTTCAGGCAATTTATTGATGCTATTAGTGGGAAATAACAGAGCATGACTCCCCCAGCTCACAGCATAGCCTAACATCTGACACACCTTTAAAAAACAGGTTAGCCAATGAAAAGCAGAAAGTGGGAGGCCTGCTGCCTTGCAGGTGTCTTGTCCCTTGTTCCACACCTTGCTCCCCAGGGTGCTTTCAGCTCCCCCTATCCACCTCTGTTCTCCATAAACTCCCAGCTTCCTACTGTACCCCACCTCCCTCCTTCCTTCTCCCCCACAGCACCCTCCCAGCTCTCCTAACTACAGCCCAGGAAACAACTCACACGACAACCATAACTCGCTCGAGCCGTGTGCGTCCTGAAGAGCCAGCCGAGACGTGCGCGCTCCTGGCAGACCACACTCGGGAGCGCCCAGGTGCCTGCTCCTGCCTTTTCCTTAATAGGGTAAGACTTTGGATCTCTCTTCTACCCAGACACTGATTTTTGCATAACCAGTAAGAACTTCGAGATATGTCTTTGAGATGTCTGCTTCTAGCAGCTTTGCGTGAAATTGGCTACATCGTTCAAAAGTTATTAGGGTGAGAGGATGATGCTGGCAAAAATATGGACAGTGCAATTATGCAAAACCTGTTCCCTTAAGAAAACAAGCTAAACCTAAAATGCAGATGAAATTATATGAACTCTCAAGATTGAATACGCAGTCTGATGTGAAAAGAAGAAAAGCATAAGACTTCCAACACATGAATGGTTTTAGAAGACATCTGAGCAACTGGTTCTACAAGAGAATAAAAGATTTTCTGGTTTCCAGATAGACACTATGAGATCCAAACGTTTGCTGGAGTTAGAAAAGACACACCTAAATTTTTAACAAGTAATAATCACCTGATACCACAACTACCTCTCCCACTTGAAAGAAATTTTTGCAATTTTCTGCATGCCTTGCACATGCCTGTAAAGATCAGAACACATTTTAAAACAGTAATGCATTTGCAGCTGTGGGCATGCTGCTTAGCTAAACATCACCTACTGAAGATATTACACACTGTTCAAACCCCAGCAGAGTGGGAGATAGCACAGGCCACTGTCCAGGCTGGTGGCAGCACATGGCAAGAACAGCCACAGAGACAGCAGTGTCAGCAGCTGAGGTGGTACCTAAGGCATAAATAGTTCCTTCTCTGGAAGAGTTTCTGTCAAGAGCAAAAACTGTTTTTTCTCCTTTGGGATTCCTCCTCAGCAGCCCCTCAGCAAATTCTGGCTGGAAACACGTGTGGCCTCATCCAATCAATTTAAAAATTTCAGTACTGCATAAACCAGGAACTTTACAATTGCAATAGTCCTGTGCTCCCTAAGGCTAAAAATAGACCCAGTCAATAGGAGGGCAGGTATTTTGAAATACTTAAGCTTCTGCTCCTTTGCACAGACAGCCACACTACCAGCCCAAAGCATCCAGTTCCAAAGTTATTTTTCAAATGCAGAAATACCAAAAAGGAAAAAAACCCCAAAACACTAAAGAAAACACTATGTATTCGTACACAAAGATGGATGATTCCTCTTGTTCTATAGGATTTTAATGCTTGGATTTCCCTACATATTTTAGTACATGAGAGTTCAATCACCAACAGCACTTTCAACACCCATGGAAAACCCTCAGACATCAGTTTGGACTGAATTAAAAAGTATTTCCATTTAACATCACAATCTGTGAATTTAATTTTCCCATGCAGGTCAATCTGCTTCCTAACTTCACTCAGAAAGTAAAAAAACAGACACCACAGCTCCATTAAAGTATTCCCTTTGCACTTGCTGTGAATATGCACCATCTCACACAATCTGTAGGACTACACATGCTCACAGAACTATGCATATGTCCAAGGACTTAGGGGATTTAGTTAAGCCTTAAGAATGACTGATCAGAGATTTTAAAAAATGTAATACAGCATTTTATTTCATCCTTAGGGCATACAAAAAAAATTTCAAATTATTTTTTAAAATTTTGCATAATTTCATATCTAGAGTACACTGCCTTGCAAACATGTATGCTTATGAAAACACAGTTTGTTTAGCCTAAGCAGAATTTTATATGATTTTACAGAAAGAAATGGAGATGACAGTAAGATCCCTTATCTTGAAAATGGGGCACACTTGAACTATTTGTGAAATAGAAAAATAATTAAAACACCACAAACTGTATGACTAATACAAATATTAAGTTTTTGATGAAGAGTTCAAATACCTCTGAGTTTACTATTTGCCATACATCTTACAAACACAACGACCCAGAGGAAACAATGAATTTCAAAACAACACCAGCATCTCTTATATCACACTTGACATGGTTCAGCTCTTGGATTTGTTTTCCTGGAAGAAAAACAGACAAAAGCTACCAACAAGAACAACTTAAAAACAACTTAAAAACATCACTAAGAACTTAGTTCTGTATTTCTAAAGCCACCTTTCAAGTCCACCCACCAAAGTTAGTGAGTGTGCATACATATTTATATGCACCTACACACTTCCGTTTCAAGAAAAAGTAAAAGGCAAATTCACTTTCCTACTTTAAGGTAGAAAAGAAAGAGAAGGAAAAAAACCTCTCAGGTGACTTCAGCCTGATTCAGTTTCCAACAAGCTAGGAAAACCCATTAGCTATTCTTTTAATGACTTCAATTTTTTGTAAGAAACTAAAAGCTGGTAAAATAAAAATGATCATTTTATTCTTAAAAGCAGAGAACAAGAACTGCCTGTAACTGACTTAAAAAATAGAAAAATATTGAACAAAAATGGAAGTCTTACAAAAAGATGGAATGTCTAAATGATGTAATAGTCTTACCACTAAAGACTTAATAGGAGATATTTATTTAAATGGAAAAAGACAAAATGTTCTACCGAAGAGCACATTTGCAATGCACAAAGAGCTCTGAGTCTCTCAAGATGCTCTTTCAAACAAATGTTGAGCACAGCTATAGAGAATGGTTTAATAATTTGCCTTGCAATATCAAGGGAAGTGTACTCAATATTAAATTGCTCAGAAGACAAAGGACTCAGGCAGATATAGCAGACGCCAAAAAAAAGACATTTATGAAATTTTAAGTTGTTTGACAAACATCCTTGAGATTACTCTAACAAATAAGAAAATTCAGACAAAGAAACAACAGTTTAATATCAATTTATTTTATTTCTGTATTTGGTGCCTTGAAAATAATTTGAGAATAATAGGGCAATAGAGATTATTTCTTCCTCAATTAGGTAGCTCCTTTTGTTTTTCTTTTCCCATTGGTCCTGCTCTCCCCCCCCCCCCACCCCTTCACAGCGCTCAAAATCAACCAGTTATTTTTATCTTATCTTCAAGTTTGGCTACCAGCATTGATCAGTAGTACATCACAAGCAGCTGTGGACAATCCTTGAAATAAATCTACACGCTAAAGCACACAGACAACTTCCACGGAATGAGAGCCAGCCAACAGGTAGTATAAGGGAAAAACCCAACAGAATGAACATAAAGAAAGCAGAGGGAAGCATAACCTTATTTAGATAAAATTCCTCAAATGTCTGGTTTCTATTACATGGTTGGTGAGAGCCTCCATGTAGCACGAGGCTGCCTTGTGCTGGGCTCCAACAAACACAGCTTCCCCTGTGGGAGGACAGGATGCAGCCTGCCATGGGACTCAAGGTGGGTTTCAGTAGCAGAGCAGTGCTTTAAGCCCTCCAAGTCTGCCCAGTCAGAGAAGTCAACATATTCGCTGATTCCTGCATTACAGAAAAAAATGTCTAAAATCTTTACGGAGTCTCAGGATACAGCATTACACACAGTTAACTGATGGCTGGGCAGCTTTAACACACCTGCTCATCTCAAGGACTGAGTGTTTTTGTGGAAGGCAGAAGAGAGATAGAGTAAATTGTGGGCTGGACCACACAATAAGTCAAGGTGACACACATTTTTGCTGGTAAACAACATACTCCACCATTAAATTTAACTTGACTGAACTGTAAAAGAAGAAGATAAGAGCTTCAGAAGAGGCAATTTTCTTCAAATTTTCTCAGTATCTCAAGAGCAGACAAAAGTAGCCATTCCAGAATTAATCCCAGCAAAGAGAGGTAAATTGTTTGGCTGCAGGGCAGCTGGCAAGAGAAAAGGCGACTGTCGTGTAGCAGAACACCGAACAAGGAGATGGGTACGGCACGGCATCACTTCCTGACATACCCCCTTTCCCCACCTCCTTTCCAATTCCCATAAAAGCCTTCAAGCAGACACATGTTGACTTTAATGCAAGCCTCTTCATATGAACAGGACTGAGATTAAACTCCCTTGGTTTGGAAACACCACTTTGCAGTGAAAAGGTAGGCAAGGGTAACTGCAGAACTGACAGTCAAGCCCTGAGACACCTTATTTCTCTCTCAGTGGCCTGTAAAGGAAAGCCACTGTGGCTCAGCACAAAGACTTCACCCTCCAATGTCCATATATATCCTCTACCTTATCCAGGTTAGAAAAGAAATAGTAAGTAATGGGGACAGGTCTTTGCTGATGGGATGCCCATGAGCCCAAATGATGAACAGCCCAGCAAGGACCAGGCAATGGGCTGGTATGCTGGCAATGGTTCCCTCAATGACACACCGGGAACCTTAATGCACCTCAGGAAAAGCCATAAAATCAGTTATGTGGCATCAAAAAACAGCAGGAGATATGCCTTGGTAGTGAGGAGCCTGGTTGACTGGATCAGAAAGAAAATGGGAGGAGAGTGCTGTAGAAGTGGCTACATTAGCTTCCTACAGCAATTCACCTGGCCAAGGGAGCCTTGACAAGATGCTTCACTTGAAAGCCACAGTGAAAGAAATGTGACTCTGAAAAGGCCCATTATTTGGAAGAGTCTCACCGCATGGAAAAGGTCATGAGTATGATGTAGCAAGCCCTTGACATACAAAGGGATCCACTGGTGAACTACTGAGAAGGGCAGACCTAATGTACACCAGAAGCGACTGCCCTGGACACCAGCATGTCACAGCTGCCAGCTCTCAAGCGGGATGCCCAGCAGCCCTGCACTGCTACCAGGCGACCTGATGTGTCATTGGCAAGTCCCTGTGCTGCTCCTCGGGAATATGCTTTCACTCTGGCCAGGCCACCTCCGCACCCATCTATTTGCTGGGGCTCCCAGTCCAACTGGGGCTTCCTGGGACTCTTCCCTGTTGAGGCTTTCACACTTTGATGGCAAATCATTTTGTAAACAAATGGAAAAAGCAAAGGCCAAGTTAAATACACAGATTGCCAAGGACACCTTACATAACTGCAGAGGTGAAAAGTACAGAGTCTTGTCCCTCTGCAGAGGAGGAGTGTTTACCCACTCTCAACGGCAGCGCTGGCACCGCAGCTGCGTTATTAATAAATCCTTTATTAATTATTATTAGCTTTGCTCCTAGGACCAGCCAGCAAGGGCTAGAGTCTGACACCAGTTCTCAACTGATTGGAAAGTTCCTGAAAACAAACAGAAATTAAAGAAACAAATACCTAAAAATGAATATATATGCATTTTCAAGGAAGAATCACACATAAAATTCTCCTTAATTTTTATAACTGCTGAGATGCAGCAAACAAATGATTGAGATTAAAAGACACCGTATCACTGTGGGGCTGCCTACAGAGAGCAACTAAGTATACCTGACCTGAAAAGCCAAGGGGAAATAGGGCACCTTTCCTCGCCTTTTCTATACCCAGTCCATGCTCCTCCTCTTCTGGGAATTGGTTTCTTAACAGCGGTGAAACATTTTAGCTTCTGTCTTTTCTTGCAGTGTGACACACCTTGAATTTCCCTCTTCAGAGAATGGAGAAAACAGCACTACTAGCGAGAGGCACAGTAAGACCCTTGCTCTGAAGCAGCAGGACATAAGAGTTAGCAGTGAGAAATACCCAGAGAATCAACAAACTAAATCAGCTTTAAAAAAAAAAAGGGGGAGAAAGAACAGTGGTAAAAGATCCATAAATTTAAGCAAGAGGAAAGAATGAAGCCCTGGCATTCCAGTAAACTAAAAAAAAAACAAACCGCTTTTCTGTTTGCTGAAAGGCTATCTATCCCCTTCCACCAGGAAGCTTCCAGAAGATCTAGCAAAAATAGCAAGAAATATAATGTAGTTACATTTATCTCAAATGGTAGCTTACGGAATTAGGCAGCTAAACCACGGTTATGAGAAAAGATAAGACACATTAGGATGTCTTATTACTTTCCCTGAATACTATATTCATTCCAGTACTAGAATATAGGATTGTGGTCTCAAGAGTGCTTATACCTTCTCAATACTGAAGGAGCAGATAATTATTCTCTTCCTTAAGACAGATTCAGCACTGACTAAATAAAACTCTAGGTTAATTTCAAATTAAAATAATGCCTCTAGGTTTTCCAAGGCATGTATCTGTGACTTTGGGGGGAGCACACACACTAGACTCCCTACCGTTTATTATATGGCAATAACATTGGAACACCCTGACAATCTCCGTGGTACCAGTCTTCATCAGTGTAATGAGTAGATGCAGTGATACCAACCTCAGTTACATGACCATATCTACTATTTTGAACAGCCTTTCCCAGACAGCAAATAGGCAGTCAAATGGTTTTTCTTTTAACCCTGACAGTCAGTTGTCAATACTTCAACATGTTCACCTACCTCCTGGCCTGAATGCAAGCTACTCCCTCCCTTTTGGGCCTATGCATAGGGCTGGCTCTACAGGATCACATTAGGAATGGCTCTGTTAAAATTATTAATGGATTTCTCGGTCTTCTTGTGATACTAGACAGCATTACTTCCACTCTACGCAGAATAAACTGAGACCAAATACAGTTAAAGAGTTGAGAAGTGCCTGCAGCTTTTGGCTGCCGGTGTCTGTCCTCCTTTCACTTTGCTGTCACAGTCACGTGGCACATGCAAATGTCTCACTAGACACCTACTGCCCTTGGGATTTGGGAGTCCACCCACCTCATGGCTAGCAGCTAAGAAGCCAGCTTCAGGGACTCACTCACTGGTTTCCAGAGGAAGAGGTGAACATCTGACCAAGAGGCCATCTCCTGCCAACTCTGCCACTGCCTGCCTCTCCTGCTGCACCAACACTCTTTGGGTGGAGACCTGACCCCTCCACATGCCACCCCTCTCCAGAACGCTGTCTGTGATGTGCACACATTGATGCACAGGGAAATACAGGGCTGGAGGAGAGCACACACTAATGTTGCCTAGACAGCACATCTCCAATACATTTTCCTCAACTCTTGGCTCCTACTCAGTTCACCTGGTCAAACTCCCACCTTGCCCCAGGTGTCTTCCTCTCCATTTCCTCACCTTCAGCCTTACCTCTTCCCTGCTCCCAGCACCTGACACCAGACAGAGCTGTGTCCTTCGTCTGAACACAGATCAGTGTGTGTGGAGCCTGCCTGCCAGCACACAACCTCTGCTAGGCATGCATAGATAGTGAGTTTTCACACTTACAAAATGACCAAATTTGGGTGAAATTTCACAAAAATAGCAGAAAGCGAATTACTGATATCAGAGCAACCCTTCTGCTGCTGGATCTCAAGGTTCAGCTATAAACAATGAGAAATCAAGCTTATTATTGAGCCAGTTTTTAAAAAAGTAAGGAAAACCAAAGCATTTATGTCTCAACTGTTTTTCAAAGATGGTTGAAGTGTTTCACCAAAACACTTTATTACCAAACACTTTGTTACACCAAAACTTTAAATAAACACTGAGTCAGTAATTGAAATGGTTCAGCCCAGATAATTGCATTTTGAGAGACTTACAAACCACAGAAAAGGAGGATATTATTTGGAAGTCAGTGGGGAGGATTAAATCCAGGTGATGATGATGGCACACTGTTCCTTAGTAATAAAACATTCATGTGTGCCTCATCAACATGCCCGACCAAAGGCTAATGATCACAGCAACTCCAAGCATTTATGGAGCAGTAAAAGTATTTAAACACAACGGCAGTAAGCAAAACATTCAAGTTAAAAATGAAATCTGCTGGACCATTCATCCAGAAATACTTTAATACAAGCAGTTGTTATATATTCAAAGCTGATGCACTCCACTGACAGAATAAACAGCTACCAAACAGCATTTTGGAGAATATAATGCCTATAAGAACATAAACATCATTTCAAGGCAAACACTTTGTTCAAATTCCCGTGAAAGGGATCATGTACTAGTGTACCAAGCCTTTCCAGTGTCACAGCAAAGCCCCAATGATCTATATAGAAAGAAAAAAAAGTCATGACTTGAATTGACCCATTTGACTTGAACAAAGACTACTTCGATTTGTTTTCTTCAGCATTTTGAAGATACCTTCCCACCTTTAACTCTTAGTGGGGAAAAGAAGTTCATCAAGTATTGACAGGCTATTACAGCATCTAGTATAACATGTGCAAACTCACTTGGACAAACCACTTTTGTTTACTTGTTCTTCCTTCCCCCTGAAGTTTCTACAGGAGACAAGCAGGCTCTGCTGCAACAGTGACAAACTGACAACTTTCAGTGTTCTATCTTCTGGAAGCCTTCACAGGTTTGGCATCATGCTCATCTGTTTCTCAAGAGAAACTAAGTCAGGGTCTGAAATACTGTTCTGCAAACAGGAACCAAAGTACAACATAATTTATGACTTTCCATTGCGGGTGAAGTGTTTTCACCGTCTGTACCTTATCTGAGCAGCTTTCACAGGACAGAGATTCCCATCAAACCTCTTTTTGTCAAATGTTTCCTTTGGTTTGGGTGCTGGGAGGGAAGAGGCAGGATGCGGTCAGGAGCCAACAGCACAGCCAAGGCTTCCGTCACTGCTCTTTATGCCAAAGTGGCAACAACAACCAAGTGACGATTATACCACCTTCTCCCTCTCTGCTCCCAAGCAGGAATGGAGACGCCGGAAATGCTGAGAACTTTCCTCTCTGGGGCAGGAAGAAGACTGCAACCACCAAGACCTCAAAATTGCACGCAGACATTGAGAAGGCACTCAGCCCATCACCTGGCCTGGCCGTGCAGCTGAACCATGTTTTCATTACTCCCAGGAGACTCATTCATCACAGCTACTTTAGAGGACTTTGGTTTAAATATTCTTTATAAATGTCACAAGGCTGAAGAATACATTAAACTATAACTCTACAAACCAAAATGAAGTTTTATGGAAGAAAAAAATGCATAATGATCTCATGCTTCCCACAAGAGTGGCTCTTTCACAGCCAGAAACCATTCAGTATTTGTTTCTATTTTCTATTTGTCTGATATGCACATCAAAAAGTGATTACAATAATCATGGCATGTCAGATTCAACCTAAAGGACATACAGGTTAGAATGTAGTATGGTCGGAAATGTTACTCATAATTGAAACCATCTTGATTCAGATTTTTCAAAAAGCCTTTGTAATTGCAGAGAGCCTGGAAAATAAGTATTTAAATGGCCAATTCAGTGGTTTTTTCCCATCCTGCTGCTTTTCAGCAAAGAAAAATTGTGATGGATGAGTACCATTCATAAGGAGAAATAGTCAAAATATGAGGTCACTAACCAGCAACTAGACAGGGTTTAGTCAACTCCCTCGTTTAATCACTGGGGATTCAGTGTCTGGATGGAGGGAGGGTGGGAGGGAGTTTAGAGGATTCTACAGTTTAACAGTAACATATTAAAAACATTTTAAAACTTTATAATCATGTAAACCAGGCTGTAGCAGCTAGCACTACTCATCATGGGTTTCCAGCACAGCAGAGAGAGGGACTCTCTCAAACTACCGTGACTGCATGAAAGTTGGCATATGTAGCAATAAAAGCTATTTTGGCATGTTAGCAAGACAAAGACTAGAGTTAGGTCTTCTTTGTCAAGTGAAACCTAAAATCATGTCCAAAAGATACAGTTCCTGGTACAAGCTATCATTTACCTTCTATCACTCATTCACAGGGCAGCTTACAAAATATTATTCTTCAGGCTATTAAATCCTTATGCTATACTACTTAGTAGATACATAAAACAATAAAAGCCAAAGGAAGATCTACTTTGAAAGATGTTTTCACATCTGCAGGCCAGTCTTGGGGGCACATAAGCTGCTCTGTAGGGTAAGTGTCAGGGTATCAAAAAACACAGTATGGGAACATAAAACTCATTAGGGATCCTCTGGACGACCTGTGAGCCAGATGGAGCATCGTCCTGTGAGGGCAAAGCTCTGACCCAAGGCACTGCTGAATCGATTGCAAGCACACAGGTAAAAGATGGAGGAGGTTGGAAGGACTGCACTCATTTCCCTTCGTTGGCAGGCAAGCCAAACGCTACAGAATCAATGGACTATATATTCAATGGATTATATATATGGCAGACCAATCACATACAAACAGCGATATCTTTATAAGAGTACCTCTGCATCTCTAAATATATGGCTTCTGACACAGAGATTGCTTTGGAAATGAGTTAAACATGAAGGCACTCCAAGCACATCATTATTAGCTTTACAATTATAGAATTTCCTTTGGTTTTAATTTTTATATACCTTTAAAGCAGAATGATTACAAGTATCTTGCCTTCCTACAAAAGATGTTGTGGAATATAGTAAATAATCTCAGTCTTCCTTGACAAGTAACTTCAGTACAAAGAAATAAACTGCCAATGAGGGAAAAGTCTTTTAATTAGTTTAAAATCAGCATTAAGATTACAGAAGGGCTCTCAACATTTTTTAAGGACATTGTCTCCTTCAGTAGATATCAACAGGATTTTTATTTATTTTACTTTACCATCCTACACTGAAAACCCAGTGTTTCATCAGCATTTATCCGAATTCTTCTCATCAATGGTAGTTAACAGTCTTAAAAGTTTTAGTGAACAGAAAATACCAAATTAGCTTTAAAAGTCAATCGTGCTTTAAGAAGAAGAAACATCGTGAATTTTAAAGGTATGAAGGCCTCAGTAGAAGGTTTATCACATCTGCAGCCACCCAACATACTGTAGACCACGCTTTACTCGTTTTCCCATGCTACAATCCTGAGAACAATGAAAGAGAGACAGCAAAGAATGGAGATGCATGCCTGAAGGACTCCCTTGGCTGGCTATATTTAACAAATAAAGAACATTTGATTAGCATATCATAGAAACCAAAGAAAAGGTAAGAGTGATGAAAAACCTTTTCAAACATCAAAAAGAAATGAAACAAGCTTATAAATAGAGTTGCCTGCAAGCAAACAATTTCTGGAATGTACTGGGGGAAGCAAAGGAGAATCCCACAACAAAGGAGATTGCAAAAGCCAACCCAGTTTAACAAGTGGAATTACCAGTTTGGAGACTACAGGGAAACAATGCAACAACACCAGCAAGTCTGATACAAAGAACTTTTCTCAGCATTTAATAAAAACACCAACATAAAGGCCAATTCCGAGGCAATTAAACATGGCTTTTTGGAAATGCAAAGCCTTACACAGACTTGGTTAACTAGTCATGGGGTACTAGAATTAAAGAGGAACTGCAGCTCTCTTGGAGTAAAGCTGAACAATTTCAGACACATTTGATCACAGTTGGAAAATGTTAAGCTATTTGAGTACCAGACAACAACTTATATATCATCAAACAGCTGTCTGCCAATTCATCATCTACTTCTTGCAAACACACAAAGAGCTGATAACCTATAAAGATCTCAAAAACATGACTCTAACACTTTAAATCTATCTTTCATGTGTGTTGTTAAAAACAAAGTCACCCACACGTATTAGACCCTAGATGTATAATGAAGTGTTTTTCAGATCTCTGCAGCTAAGAGGATGATGACAACCTTGCTATGACAGAAACGTGGTGGTTGCCACTGCTCTCCAACACCCTTAAAATCCCCACAAGCTCCCTAAGGCTGTAGGAGAGTAATTGAGATTTGCCAGTCTGGAAACAAGAGACTCACTTTGTGACATTTCTCCATGCCTGTGCATAGGCTAAGCAAGCACCGTGGCTCATGGATCCAAGCAGCAAGTTGGTGAAGCCCCTCAGCTATTTGACACCACAAAAATACTCAATGTCCCCAGTTCCCACTGCCTCTTCCCACAAGACAGATGGATTATCCAGGATGGCCTTGAGTAGCTGCACTGAGAGGTGTGGGATTGCTGGTGCTGTCTACAAACCAATGCCCATCTCTGAGAAACTGGCAGAAAAGCCAGCAACTCCATCCAACCCAACCCAACCCAATCCAACCCAACCCAACCTCCCTCACCTTAGCACTGGCAGTTCCCACAAAACATGGGGTGAGCCAGCCTGGACTTGTGTGTTCAAATAATTAGCTACATAAGCACCTATTTAATGGACTTCAGATAAACATCATCTTCCATTTGGAAAGGTAATTTATATACCAAACAAACTGCATCCAGTCTTGTCTTTTGATCATATTCATGTACAGATCAGAGGCTAACACTGATATTTCTACATTGCTTTAGCTGCCTTATAGTTAGGAAAAAAATAAATTCATAAGTTTAATTTTTTCTTTGTTTAAACCTAAAATAAAAATACACGTAGGTCTTCCTTAAAATGAAAGTGCTTCAAGGACAGTGGAGTCAGATAAAAATATATTGCCTGTTGGCTAGTGCACCATCACCAGAGAAGTGAAAACTGCTATTCCAAGTACTACAGTCAGGAAGTATTTAGGACAGATATTCAGCCAACTTTAACTAACTCCTGAGCAACAAGTCAACAAAGCCCAGTATCTGTAAATGCTCTGACAATTTATAACATAAAGAAAGGGTGAAGGTTTACAAAATTTCTAGCTCCTTTTAAAAATATAAAAAAGAACATAAAGGTAGAAGGTGAATGTATCATGCAATAAACCTTCAGTTGAAATAAAAAACTAACCTTCTTGAAAATAATTAAATCAGGTGATAATGTACTTCATTACAAAATCAGTTAATGATGATAAAATTGGTAAAAGTAAAGTGAAAGCAAAGCAGAAGTCTTACTTTGGTGTCTACATGTAGAAATTGGTTGAAAATTCTGGGAACACAAATCCTAATCTTAATAAAACTTTCATATTTTCATATGGCCAAATAAGCAGTTAGAATTAAAGCCCAAGAAGCCTGTAAGATTTGTCTCTCAAGCTATCATTGCAAGATCATTTTCCTTAGTCCGGTATCATTAACAACTGTCACATTTGGGTTCACTGCAGCATACCACAGATGTGTTGATGAGTTCGGTGGTATATAAATTTGGAATAGCAAAAAAAAAAACCAACATCATAAGGCAATTGAGTTCACATTTCTCTGTCTGCTTCTTAAAAAAACCCACTCAAACAACAACAACAAAACCACCAACTTTTTATTACATTTAAGGACCAAAATTAATGTTAAAATAGAAATTTCAAAAAGAAGTGTGAAAGGTTCTAAGTTGTGGGCCCTTTTAGTTTTGCTAAACTGAATATTTAATAAAACATTTATCACCCACACTTTTGATATGGTATTATGGAATTTGGACACCTCTTCTCCCCGTTTTCTCCTATTCCTCTTCCTGAGCAGTGGCAAAAACAGCTATCAAGACTGGGGCAGATTTTGTTCCCCTCTGGCACCCTGTATTTCCCTCAGGAGTGCAAGCTGGAGTAGCTGCCCTCTTTCTCTGCTGTTGTGGTCTCCAGCTCCTCTCAAACATCCAGATTTTTTGCGAGTCGCTCACTTCGTTACAACACACTCTCATTGCCTATGCACTCGACAGAAGGTTACAATTAGGAACACTTCTGTAATTACTTAGATGAGCTGTTGTACACCTCTGAATTTGTCTTCACGTTCTCAAGAGCAAACCGCACTCTGCTTCTCAAGAGCCACTGCAGCTGCATACAAGTAAATAAATAAAAATCTCTTTTTTTTGACAAATGATTCAGCGTTTAAGCAAATAAAACAGCTGTACTGTGTTAGACCAATGTCCATCTAGCCTGGTATCCTGTTTCCAAAAGCAGTCAGCAGCAGATGCCTAGGGACTAGTATAAGAACAAGGAAACTATTTAATGATATATATTGAAAATATTTTTCACATATCCTTGATGGAAAACAGAGATGGAATTTTGACAGAAGAGGGGAAAAAAGTAAAAGAAAACAGAGTCAGACACACACACTCTTTGCAAAAGCATGAAACATTCCTTTCAAAATAAAAAGAGAACTGAGAGGAAGATAAATCTCATAGATTTCCTTATTTTTTCTTTTTGTTTTTTAAAGAAGCCCTCAAGAGCGAGAAAAAACCAGCAACTTCCCTGCTATTCAAAGAAACAATGTAAGTACATACTGATGCACATCACTGGCCAGCTAATTTTGAAGAACCCTTGACTGTCAGTGTCAATGGCTTTTCTCTTGTGAAAGGGCCCTCATGGAAACCTACTGGTAGAGATTCACATCATGAAATCCCAGATGAGAGCTCCCAAACAATTAAAATTAATGTATTTATAAATACAGCTTCAAAAGGTATATATCTCAGTCAGAGGGAAAGCCTGTTCCACTCAATTCCCTGGGTTGGACAAGAACCATTGAGGCACTATACTGGAAACAGGCAAACCAGACTGCACTTAGAAAAGTACACAAAGTGTGGGGACAGTGAAGTGCCCCATGAAATCAACTGGAGGTTTAGGGTTTAGAGTTGGCTTAGTTGAAAATGGGATCAGTTGCAGAAGAAGTCATCCATGGGGACATAGATGGGGCTATAAAGTCACAGATACAGAAACCAACTGCTTTGATTACACTGTTAAGCTCCATACCTCCAGGACACCAGATCTGTGATTTTAGATCTGTGTTTTTCAGAAGCTTCAGCTAAGCTAATGAAACGTGGTGATGACTCTTGCTTATTTGGGAATGAGAAGAGAGAAGCATCAGGGTATGACAGAAGATGATGAACTTGGAATTTGGAGAACAAGAACCAGCATGAAAGAACGAAGCATTTCTAGCCAGTGACATGAGCCCCACCCATCAGTGCAGACACAGACTGGAAGGTGCGCAGCTATAACCTGGAGAGGGAGCTGGCCATGGCAGAAGAAAACATCATGGACGCTTTGATCAGCTACTGACTGATGGTGGAGACACAGGCGTGACGAACTGTGGAAAAGGCAATCACAGCCCCAGGGACGTATCAAACGATGACTGCTGAGGAAAGGCAGCAAGGCCTCCTCCTCTCCTGTGGTGACTCTACTTGCAATGCCACATGTGCTTGTGGTCACCAATGTTCAAATCAGCTGGGTTAGACCTGAGGCAGGCATGGGCGAGGGCTGCCAAGGTGACTTGAGGAAAGGAAAGCCTGTCTTACAAACAAAGAAACAGAGTGTGGTGGGCTTTTTTGACTGAGTAAAACACAGGCTGAGGAGAGGCATGTACTAAACATTTCATCTGTATATCTATATGCATGTATGTGAGCTATGCACTCATGAACTACTATGTGCACAAATAAGTTGTGTCAGAGATGCAGCCTCTTCCAGATATTTTAAAACAGTCTCATTTTTCAAACAAGTGAGTACTGACAGGCACACACTCTATTTCCAAGATGATCTATAAATATTACCCAAAGAAAGGGCTGTAAGTACAAAAGGTGGTCTGTTTTTTCCCCAGCTATGTTAGCAGGTCTAATAGAAAGTATTGTCTCTCCTTACTAACCTTGAACGGTTTAGAAATTTCTCCTACTTCTGAAAGAAAAAGAGAGGATAAGTGGAAAAAAAACAAAAAACCCCAGTTGCACGGCTTTCACAAAGGGGAAAACAAAGGGGCAGAGTTGTTAAACAATTTGCTTCAAATAACAGAGAACATCATGTCAAAAGCCACCATTTAAAAAAACATCTTCCAATATCCAAGGTTATCTATGACGCAAGTGCTTATTATGACTTGTAGACTGAAGACTTACTAGTTCAGCTCAAAAGAGGCAGATTCAGGTGTTTTGCAAGAGAGGTGTGCTGAAATATTAGATGGATATCTTCTGATTTACTACTCACAAATTTTAAGATTAATATGAGAGAAAGCCATAGTCATTGCTGAGTATAACTAAGATTTACAAATACTGTAAATGTTACACAAATTTTTAAGAGGTTTGCACTGCATCTTCAGACAAATGGAGCCTTACAGAGAGGATTGCAAAAAATATCACCTTTAGGAAATTGTAATTACATAAAATTTAAGCACATCCTCTCCACATTCTTTGGGGAAGGGAAAGCATGCTAAAGTTGCTGTATTTATACTGATAAATTATGGTTATCTATTTAAACTAGGGTTTTAATTAGACACAGTGTGCACATAAGAAATGCAAAATCAAAAAAAAAAAATCAAACTAAATTCTAATAATGATGCCGTAGACACCATATCAGAAAGTTTCAGCCTTTCGTTCAGATCACTTGAGGGCTTTTTCTTCACTTTTCTTTGTCTATAGTTGCACAGTAATTTTTTTCCATATGATACTGCTCTTCTCCAAGCCAGTCTGAATGAAACAGCCAAACCTGAGAACATGCATTACCATCTAAACGTCCTCATAATAATCTCAGTATTCCCATGCTCTCTGTACCTGCTGGGTTTTTTATCATTCCAGGAAACAATGAGTTTAGAGAGAAGGTTGCTTCATGTCCCATAAACAGCAGCACATCTGTCCGCAGCTTTCCCCTTTCTACGTGCCTGCTGTATTCTATGGAATTTCACTGAAAAACCAGCACAGTTTTCCAAACTCTGCTGTCTTCTCTGTGGCCTTCTGCTGGAATACACAGAGGTGGAGAGCACCAGTGTCTACTGCTAGGCCCTGCTACCTCACCAGTGTCAACCTCTCTTCCTTTGGGCTGCTCTAATCACATCTCATTTCAAGCCATAAAGTCGCTTGAGATCCCAAGGATGCTGGGAACAACAAAACCTGTTAGGTATAGCAGTTAATTAACTTCTGTTGAACTGAATCAAAAATCAATTTGCCACCATTTCTTTATGGCGCCTAAAGATGTTACACATTTATTAACTTACTACACTACTTTTTCATTTGATATTTCCACATCTATATCAATAAGTTGACCCACTAAACAGAATTTGGCCATGTATATAGATATATTATGAATCAATTAACCTTTACTTGCTACTTAATTAGCCAGTGATAACATTTCTCATTTCACATTAAAAACTTGCTGGCTACTTTCACACCCCTGATTCTCACGTGCATTGCTAGAGATGCACAGCTGCTTTATAGCAAATCAAAGCACACCGATATACAGCTGACACAGATCACAGTGGATCTTTTTGCAACACCCAGGACTGAAAGGCAAATAACTAATTAGAAAGAACAGCCTTATTTAATTACCTAATAATAAACTCCCTTGCTCGTTAAACACATTACATATATTGTAACAGCTGGCATACTGAAGTATCTGATAAAGGAAAACCTGCTTATAGTACTGTTGGTACTTTCAGGAAAGTGGGATAACTGGCATTTTTTATAGTAGTACTCATTTAAAATACCATCTACCAGTCCAGCAGTGGAGGACTTAACTATACTGCAACAATGTCAAGGTTGGGTGAAGAAAACAAAAGAGTAAACCATCTCTTAGGCCACCTCTGAGTGATGCAGAAGACCAGCTTACTCCCGCAGGATAGAGAAACAACCTTAGAGGGCTGCTGTCCTGAAAACAAAATGAGATGCTATAAGCTTAGGACAAAACAGCATATGGTTCTTACATAAAACACAGTCACCTTTATTTCCAGGACAGTATTCTTTTTTTTCCCCTTCAAGTGTCTGTCTAAAGAAAAAATGCCTCAAGAAACCTAGCAGCAGGGATGGTAACTGCAAACCTCCTTCCAGATGAGCACTCACCACAGACTCTAGAGTGTTACATCTTCTCTTGCTCTCTCTTACTGCCTGCAAAATTTCTGTGATGCTTTCTATACAACAGCCAGCTTCAGCGAGGGGTGTCACCCTCCCCACCTATCATCCAGCAGCCTTTCACTGCCTTGCACACCCATCTGAAATAAGACCTAAATCTGCATTCCTAGTGGAAATTTCCTTCTCCCTGAAGAAAAAGAAGTCATGGTAAGTACCAACAACTCAGTAAGATAAATTTGCAATTTGAAAAGACTGAATATGGAAAATATCACAAAAACTAGACTCAACAAGCAAGTGGAGGCTAAAGGTAAGGGGGAATGGCTATAGGCAGTCCTTTGCCACATCTCTGCCCAACACCATTACTATCATTAAATGGGTAGTGCTGCAAACACTGGCTCAAATGAAGGCAGGGGCTTTACATGTTTGATTGCAAATCCCAAATCCCAGCTTCTTTGAGTTTTAAGGATCTCCTCTTCCTTGCATGCTCTAAGAACTTCTTCCACTTGAGAGGGCTTATAGGTCTCTCTCTCTCTCTTTCTCCACTCTAGTATTAGGCTACCTGTTTTTAAAAAACTTGTAGGAACTTAATTATCCTTGAAACTATGATCTCTTTGTCAAATTTGTCTGAAACTGGCCAGTGGGTTTACAAGTTAGCAGGGGAGGAGGGAAAGAAAAGCAGACTGACTCTGTAAGCCTCATTTCCTCAAGAATCCAGGCTAAAAACAATTATAGCCAGAAGGTTCAATTAAAGAAGGAGACTCATAGACGTTTGCTGCACTTCAAACACAAACTGGTTCATGCATACTAATCAGTTAACACAGCTCTCACTGAAGGAATGAGAGTTTTGCAGCAAATTAATATTTATATTGATTTAAACCAAGAACTGTGGCAGGCTGGAATTTCAATAGCATCAACATGTTCAGCATGAAGCACACAACCGCCTTCATATTCCTTCATACTAACATTAATTTACTTACATGATAAGATGCTCCCAGTATCTGCACAGCAGTATCGACACACCTCCAAATCCCATGCGTGCATTTTTAGTAATGCAGACACATATGGTATGACCAGTGCTTTGAAGCACAATGCAAGGCAAAATGCACGTGGGGAATAGCCTGCATTTTCATGACATCTATTATTATATGCTAGTTAGGAAAATTACCATTAAGATACTGTTGGAAAAGCAAATGTTCTTCTCCTTTTCGTATCAGAAATCAACTAACTACATGCATATTTGATAGCACTTGACAGATGTTCATATGTTCACATCTGCAAACGAAGTAAAGGAGAATTATACTTCAGAGGAACAAGACTTCCTTGTTGTAACTTTCTTGTTTTTTCAAATGCATATTCTGGTTAATATCTAGCTTTAAAATTTTCATAAAGCAGTAGTAATGGTTGGTATTTATTTTAAATTTGCAAAAGGTTGTCCATCTTTTTAATTTTAAACAGGCTGAGTTCACTGCCATAACATTACTGTGCCTAGAGAGATTTTCTTTTTTATAGATTTACCTTTCTCATAGGCAGCAAAAAATGAGTCCAGTTACATGGGTCATAACTATTTCAAATTAATGAATTTACATCAGCTGTTCATGTTACTAAGGGTGAACTCTAAATTAAACGCTGAAAATGTTTATCCCCTTCCTGGTCTCCACAAGGGCATTCTTCTGCTACAGAAGACAGTGTTTTTGCGAGTCTGGCCTATACCCCAACTTTTTTCTTAGCCAGGTCATCACTGTGGCAAATGCACTGTCCACCTTTTTACTTAAAGCAGTTCATGCCAGAGTTTCCAGTTAGTAAAAGAGCTAACACTGCCTCTCAAGAAGGGCTTCACTCTGTTGCTACAGAGAAGTCAGCAAGACCACTTGGAGTACCCTGGGACATCCTGGACTGTTCCATGGTGCCAGCAAAGGCAACACACTCCTCTGACAAACCACTGAAAAGCCATCGAGAGTATCTAAGGCATCTCAAATAGAATCAGATGCCTCTGATTGGGCAACTGAATCAAGCCCAGAGATTCACATCCTATTCTCAGCAAATAAGTACATATCAATTTTAAAGAATTTTCACATGTTATATCTAGCTTAAAAAGTCGGCTTTTGTTGAGTGTTTTACTCAGCTGAGGCTGAAGGCTAGGGGCCTGTTTGATAACAGCCAGCGGGGCTTGGTCCAATGTCTGACATGCTGGATCTTATTTTTTGGCTTACTGTGAACCAACACAGAAGGTCCCAGCAGTTCAGTTAACCGAACCACAGCAGAGCAGTTCTTACAGCCACTGTGTATCTGCACAGGTGCCACCAGCCTGCACTGGGTAAGCTCCTCTCCTGATAACATGTAAGATGGTAAACAAACCCATTTAGTCAGAGGCACAGCTTCACTGTGGAATGTGCAGGGCCCAAACTGAATTCAAAACTAGAGTAAATAAACTGGGTTTTTACAAAGTTTAAAAGTTGCCTGGCCTATGGGACATGCAGGTGAGGTAGCAGCGACACACTTGATGGGCTGCTAGGCCAGGCCATCCCTGCAGCTGCCGTGACACCGCACACTGTAGGTCTCCTCTCACTCAAGCCAAGAAGCCCCATAAGGAAGCAAGGGCTGAGAACTTGTAATACCTCATGAGAAAGAGAAGATCTACAGTGCAGTGACTGCACCAGGTCACCTGTCAGTCAGGAGCTTGGCATCAGTGCCGTGCTGTGGAACAGTGAGTGAGCCTGCAGGGTGACAGCTGCCCACAGGGAGCAGGATGGCACCCTTGGTCCCCTGAGTCACCAAGTACACCCAAGGGTTTGCACCACAGCTGCTACACCCCTCATAAGTTTTTCATATGCAGTATTCCACTGATTCTCCACTTCTTTGTTTTTACTGCTTGATGATTTGATCTTTCCAAGCATTAGGGCTATCTGACTCTTGAGGCACTGCTCACACCACCTTGTCACACAACTCATTAACAAAGCAGATGAGAAGACAGTTTATTTTCACCATTATTAATTTCTTCTTTATTGTGGTCAAGACCTTGCAGAAACCTAATAATGGTGGCACACCATGCCCACAACCACAAGACAAACATCAAGGTCAAAGAAAAGGGGTACTTCTAATTTCCTTTTGCACTTCAGTTGTGGGACTTATACCTCACAGCAGGCTTTCAATGATGTTCCAAAATCTCTAAAGCGACAACACTTTTCCTTTTATTTCAATAGGTTTCCAATGAAGTCCATCTCCTTAAAAAAAGGTGCCAGTCCTCATATGAGGAGATAAGTTGGGAGAGGGCACAGTCGTCAAACAGACTTGCAAATAAACTCCCCAGTTCTTGTTGTGTTGATTTTTAGATTTAAAATATCTTTCCAGTGCTGGGGATGAACTGGACTAATAGGAATACAGGTCTTGTCTCTGCTAGGCTTTCCCATCAGGAAGCTCCCCTGAGCACAACCTTGTCTTTTGTATTTTATGATGCAAAGTATAACAGCTTGGGAAGAACAGCTGATGCCTGAGCTGAGCGAAAGCTACGTACACAAGGCCAAGGGGAAAAAAAAAGCACCTGGAAAGAAAGAGGAACCACCTGCCAGAAAAATAAAGGAGTAGGTGGGGAGACCTGGAGAGAGCAAGCCTGTGGGAACAGTGAGTGACCTGAGTTAATAGGGAGTGTGGAGGAGGAGTGGGCAGTGAGCAATTGCTCTTGTGTTCAAAATCCTAGTGATGGGATGAGTCAGAGACTCTGATTGAATTTTGCCTTCACTACACCCACAAACTGGTTATTATAAGGCTTAGGGGAGCATGGATTGGTGCAGCAGCAACAAAAACTACACAGTGAATTGATGGGTATATGAAGCACCCCAGAGTGCCTGAAAATCTGAAGAACATCTGGCAAACACCATGCCCTTTCATACAAGGTTTCCTGTGGCCATAACTAATCTGCCTTGCTGCTCTTCTTTGCATAATAAGATTTAGACTGATAACCGAGTGGCAGCTGCATCTGATGTGATGAGGTATGGCACAGTACCTGGAAATGTTCTTTGCAAGTCTCTTCTGGAAGCAGGAAGCTCCAAGAGTTAAGTCAGCCCAGCAAGACCACTGCCCAGCAACTACTACATACTCCTTTAGTCCTTCAGGACAACAGCTGAGTGAACAAGAAGACAGATTTGTATTACCTCCCTCAGTGACCGTTCTTTAACTGCTTTTGCTTTCAACCCTTTCTGCTCCTAGTGCTCATCCTCCTCCCTAGGCCAGGGGCCAGATACCTGCTCGGCCAGCTCTAACACACCGAAACCAGCAGTGGAAACAGCACAGGTAACACCCCCTCGTTCACACCTGGAAACTGCCCTGCGAACACCCCTTTGCTGTCATCAGGTGGCCCTAACAGGCCAGAGGAGGCACAGGCTGCTGTGACACATCTGCTCGTGAAGAGCGCCTGCTCTGACCACTGAGAGGCTTTGCCACCAAACCACGCCACCGGGAAGAGGGGCTTCCCATGACTTCAGAGGGAAGGAAGGCCTGGATGACTCAGTATCCAACTGCATTCTCCTTTGAAAATGGAACTCAAGTTATAACAAGGTGCTCTGTTTTAAAATCTGCCAGGTCAGGTGGTGACAGGTGATATCAGTGACAGCCAGGACAGGTTCGTGCTCTTGGTGCTGCTGCTGAGAAAGACAAATGAGGAAACAAAACAGGGCCCTAAAGGAGACACGCAGCTTTTGTAGCAGGCTATGTAATGAACTTCAACTGGTTCAACTTCTCTGCTCTTCACAGGCTCTGTCTGAAGGCAGAGACATGGGCAGCAGGGTAAGACTTGCTCCTCTGAGCTGACTTGCTGGCTAGTGGCCCTCCACCACAGAGCCTTGTCCTAGCCCTGGCAGTTCACCAGGGCTCCTGCAGGTTAAGCACCACAGGTGGCTGGGATGAACCCTGCCTCCAGACTTTGGTCTGAGATAAATCAGAAATGTTCCTCTCAGGAGAGAGACAAACCCTAGCAAGGAGCATGGTGCCCTCTGCAGTGATCAACAGCCTTTTAAAAAAATAAAATTAAAAAAAAAAATTTAAAAAAGCTAAACACCATGTAATACAACAGCTAAAGGCTTATTGCAGTTTCTCTCTTTACCAATTCAAGCCAAGCTCATGAATTTTTAAGTGTGTCAGCCCAGCAGTTCAGCTATTTGGTTTTTAATCTTACCTTCCTTTTAACCCTTCCAAGCCAGAAGAGCTGGCATGGAAACAGCTGCATTAATAGATCTGAGGGAGACAAACAGGAAAAAGGAAGTATTAAAGGAACTTGTGCCTGCTGAGGACTACAGGGGAACACAGAGAGTTTTTTTCAGAAAACAAGCAAGAACATGTGATTGAACACACAAGAAATACTGAGTCCCTAAACTCAGAGATACAGGAGGGGTTTTCAAAAAAAGCTTATCCCTTCTTAAACACCTTTTACCTCAATTCATGCAAGACGGTGCTGCCTGAATGTGTAGTTTAAACTTATATTTAATGCAGTTCTTTCCTTTCCTTTGGATCAACTCAAGTTGCACAGCTCTATGATCACCTGAACAGAGAGAAAAATGGGGAGCTAGCTCTTACAGGCCTGGATGCAACCACCTCTTTTTAGCAGCTGCTCACAGCTGCATGGATTGGCTATAAGGCGAAATACAGTCTCAGGAAATAGAATGGCATAATTCCACGCAGCACGCTATTCTGAGCGCAAAAATGGCCATAGCCTGAAAAAGCAGGGCCTTTGGGAATCGTACCTGTCCTGGGAACAGCATTTTCACAAAGCAGATTTAAAACCTTCTCTCATAAGGCTTCCTTTGAACTCACTAGGGAGAAACATGCCACTTCCAGAGTGAAGTCAGTGGAAAAAAAACCACCCAGTTCCATCCTTAGGACAATTCAGACAAGAATCTCTTCTGTTTTCCAGTACGAGAAGTGGGGGCATCCATGAGATGGGGGCGTTTGAAAAGAACAACAGAAGTTGTTTTCCACGCTGTACGTAACAAAGCCGCGGAGGTCGTTGCTGTGCGTGCTGATTGTGAGCATGGTTAAAAAGCAGGAGAAATCCAGTGGAAAGATGGTGACTGAGAGCTATTAGGTACAAGCACACCACCCCTGGCTCTCAATGACCCTGGGCAGCACATCACTAGGAGCCAGCAGAGCACTCCAGGAAGCCACTGCATGTTTACATACCACCTCCAAGACATCCACTATTGGCCATTACTGGGTCACTGGGCTAAATGGGGCTTTGGTCTGCCCCAGGGTGGCCATTGATATTCTAAACACAGAGGGAGCCCACAGAGTTAATTCAGTCAGAATTAATTCCACAGAGTTAACAGAGTTACCTAAAACTGGCCTTGATTGGCACTTTCTCTTCAAGCCCACACTTTGCAGCAACTCAGACACATGAAAGTTTCTGCCAGGTAGTGTTCTCGGACTACCTAGAGATTATTGGACATTTTACAGGAAAAAACAGAGGTGGGTGAAAAAGAAAGTATGCACCAAAGTTGTTCTGCAGGAAGAGTGAGACCTGGATTCTGTATCCTCCATCTGAAAAGTTTCACCCTGTAAGTTCCACACCCCCAGAGCCCATAACTACTGAAAAGGGCAGCCTGTTCCCCAACAACCTGCTAAAACTGGGTCACTGTGAAGCAAAGCAGACAAAATTCACGGGCCCAGGAGGTATAAGCCACTCTGTCACCCAAGAGAAATTACTTTGCCCATTTCAGTCATTCTTTCCCACCAGCTGTGGGCACAGTCCTTGAACTCATCTTGTCTTTGAACAGTGTCACACCACATAACTGAGTGATGGACAGAAATTCAGCCAGCTAGGACGCTATAAACACCCATTAAAATGCTTTCGAGTATAGAGAAAACTAGCCAATCCCCTTTCCATGCACATTTATAGTCTGTTCAGAATGCTTCACCTGCCAAACGTGAGCAGGTATTACTTACTTGAAATTGTGAAATGATCCTGAGTCCCTGACATTTGTAAAAGATTTAGAGACTCACAAAAAGAACCACAGGAAGCCGAATGACTACCTACTGCCTCCCAACTCTGAGTTCACTCTCGTACAAACACCCTGCTCACTTTACAAAGCCTTTTTTTTCCCTTTTTCTAAATAAAGCTGAGGCCATCTTAGAAGATTATTTTCAGTTCCGGATCTTTCAACATAGTGGATGTTCCTAAAATTTTGGGTTTTTTTCCAGTAACCTTTTTAACTCGGTAAGCAAGTCTGTGCACAGCTTTCAATTACTTTTTACTCTGTGGTGCCAAATGAGACCAGATAGACATATTCTTAAAAGGCTTTCATGAAAATGCAAATAACCAGTTCACAGTAGTCTGGCTCAATAAATAGAAGAGTTCAAAGTGTTTAGACGCTAAGGAAAAACTGAAAAAGTTATCTGGAGCCCTAAAGATTTTGCTTCCTTGTTACCACCATAAAATTTGCAACAACAGTATCTTCAAGATACCATCTCCCTTACCTGTATTAGCTTAGACAACATATCCTTCTAGTAGCTGACCTGCAGAAAGGGTATAAATCTGAGTCAAGAAATGACACCATGACTGAAAATTCAGACTTGCCTGCAAACGTAAGAGTTAACTCTACGCAAAATGCACGATTGTGTTTACTTATCTGCCAAACTCTTCCCTTTCCCCCCTTCTAAACATCACCATTCGTTTTAATGTGGTTTTTAAAAATTATTCCAATTCAAATACAGCAAAGTGTTGCATGTTCTTGTCCTCACACATTATATTATATATTAGTATCCCTTTGAAAGGATTTTGTTCTTTACTACTAACGGGACAAGAAAGCCTTGAAAACAGAGTTGCTTATAAGTGTCCAACTTATAAGTGTTACATACCCACATTATTCACTTTTAAATTAAGCTACTTCAACCCAGGGAGAAATAAAAAATCATAAATGAAGCCATTTCTGAAATTCAAACTTTTGTGTTAGACAGGTCACTTCACAGACCCTTCCAAAGCCATCCAAAGAGGAGCCTGTAAGGGCTCTGAAAAGGTTTTAGGATGATTACGGTGGCAGACAAGGCTCTGGCTCTGGCAATGCTTCCTCAGCACCGTTTATCTTCCCACCCACCACCAGGGCTCAGGGCATTGCCAGGAAAGGTCTCCTTCATTCACCTCAAGCACAGTGAACCGGATTAGCCTGGAGACACTGTCATCCTCACATTAAGCTCACCAAGGTCACTTGCCCAGTACAGTTTTGGGTGTGTTTGTGTGGCCACGCTGGTGACCCAGTCACGTGCGGCTTCTGCTGGAGGGAACCTCATTGCTGGCAGCAACGCTGTGTGCCCATTAGCTGGCCACATCCGTCCAACTGCTACATCCACCATCCACGGGGTGCACAGGGATGATCCACCCGCATTCTCCTAAAACCCCACAAATGTCCTGTTCGGAACAGAGCAGACTCTGTCCTTTACCAAAGAGGGAGAAACAATGCTGAGATGCCTCTCAGAAGCCCATGCAGCAGAACCTGGCTTGAAACCAGCAGGTTTCTGGCCTGAATCTGACCCAGGCTCATTAGTCTTTAGCTATTTCTGTCCAGCCTGGAGCATCTCACAGATGAAGGATATTCACAGCCCAGACAGTCTTCCACAGTGAGCATTTTGGCTCCTCAAAGCTGTAATCAGTCCAATGGGTTGCTGTTGCAACTTTTGCTGGGTTTAAAGTCAAGTATTGCAAGGACAGGTATCGAGAGCCAAAACCACCTTCTCAGTTAAAAGAAAACAGGGTCCATTAAATTCTGTCGACCTTTTACTTGAAACCACCGGCACTACAAATATACTTCTTTAACACAGGAAAATTTGGATTATGATGCAATTATGTTACTCCAGAAGGCCAGCCTAAGGCCACAGCACTGTCATTGGCAGAAGTGATCCAGTGCTCTGCTGGTGCCACATAGCTCTCCTCTCTTCTGCAGCAACTACAGCAACAACTTATGTTTCCAACCTGGTACACTGCACAATCACAAAGCAGTGGGAGCACAAAGGAGGGCATGGTATGACATAAAGGCAAGTGTCCCTGGCTGGGATTACATTCTTTGGTCCCAAAACCAGCTTTTGCCAGCTTAGAAAAATCCGAAGGCTATGGGAAGTTGGTATGAAGGTACTTCTGGTCACACAGCCATAGGATAGTTGAAGTTGAAGAGAGTCCTGTGGATGTCATCTGGTCTAACCCCCTGCTCAAGCAGGTCACCTAGAGACAGCTGCCCAAGAACTGTATCTCAGACAGTTTTTGAGTATCTCCAAGGATGGAGACTCCACAACCTCCCTGAGCAACCTGTTCCAGTGCTTGGTCACCCTCACAGTGAAAAAGTGTTTCCTGATGTTCAGAGGGATCCTCCTGTGATCCAGGTTGTGCCCATTGCCTCCAGTCCTGTCACTGGGCAGCACTGAGCAGAGCCTGGCTCTGCCCTCTTCGTACTCTCCCTGCAGGTATTTATATACATTGATGGGAGCCCCCTGAGCCTTCTCCAGGCTGAACAGTCCCAGCTCTCTGAGACTTTCCTCATGTGAGGGGTGCTTCAGTCTCTTCATCATCTTTGTGACCTTCCATTGGGCTCTCTCCTGCAGCTTCATACTGGTGCTCTGGTGGTCTGATCCAGCTGGCACATACTGATAGCATGCTCCCTTGTCTGCCCTGCAAATCTGGGAAGAAGATGGCATGCATGGGAGCATATGTCCCTACCCAAAACACAGGCTCTTTTGATCAATCAGTGTGTAAAGGAGAGGCTGTCTCAGAGTGCTGTATCTTGTGTTTGACTGACTTCTAAGGGAGCAGCTGTAACTACTAGGCACCATCTAAAACGTAACATAACTCCATCATAGACTAAAAAAAAAAATTCTGTCTTTTCTGGGTAGAAAGATGTTTATCCAGAGACTCAGCATAATTTATTTTTACAGCAGGTACACCAAACCAAGACAGTTAAAAGGCTAAGTCTCCAGAGCTGTAGATGCTATGTAAATAAATGCTAAATAATTGCCTGCCTTAAACTGTGGTTCAATGTTCAGCAAGGAAAATAGCTCTTGGTTTTTTTTAATTAAATTCTGATTTTATCTATAATTCTAGGCTGTTCTGCTTGTTTATTTACATGAAAAGTCATCCCACTTGTTGAGTGCCAAAGCCTTATTCTGAAACTGTATAATTAACACCAGTACTTCCAAAAGCTGCATATCAAATAGTTTTATGTGACTAACCTAAGTCCCTCAGCCGGCAATATAAGCAAACTGAGCTATCCAGGCACACACATTCTTGCTGTGGATATGTCAATCTACAAACACTCTTCTGAGTAACTGAGATAATGACTGTGAGGACACCAGTCAGCACAGCGCAGAGCTGTGCACTCGCAATGGTCCCAAACAGTTTCCTGTGCACAGCGGGATCAGGTAACACATGGAAATGCCCAGCTCTGACTCATGCTCAGAGCCAAGAAGCTGCAGTTGAAGGCACTGTCATTCCTCTACTGGATTTACCTCAACCTGTAGCAGAGTTGGTGGGAAGAAACCTGTGCCTCCACCTCTGCTGCTTCAGGCCACAATCTGAATTCTTGGTATAATCCCATCTTTCCCATCAATTTGACCCATTAGACTCAACTAGAAGATGCAAGATGGAAGGCACGGGCACATGGTCTCTTCTTCATGAGAGAGAGTGATGATGGGCAGTGGGACAGAGCAGCACCACTTCAGCCACCAGAGCTGGGGTGGAGTGGGCTGGCCCTTCAGGACAGATGTCCTCCCACACTAGGTCAAAACACGGCTGCTTGCTTTAACTACACTTTTTTACAGGGTTTTGGACTTCTCTCTGCTGAGCAATGATGCTGGTTGTCAGTAAGTTATCCACTGTGATCCCTCAGGATTTCTCTTCACGGTATTATTAGCTTAGTCTGTGACTCCAGTTTTTATTTGCAGACAATAACCATCCCTGAACAAAAGTCTCCAGCTTGAATAGCTGGCAACTCCACTGTGAGTGCCCAGCGCTGCCAGGGAGAGTGATGGTGTCCTCAGGCATCAAGGACAGGTGCATCACTGCTTTGGCCAGGATGATGCAGCAGCAGCACCTCTTTCACTGCAGATTCACTGTCCTGCCAAGCCCAAGGGTGACCGAGTCCTGCTGCTTATCTCCAGCCTCCCAGCCACAGTCCCAAGACTTACAATACATAAAAATAGTACATAAAAACCCCCTTCTACTGACCTGCTTATTTTTTGTAAAATCAGAGTATTGCCCACTTGCTGCAGACCCTAGTCTGCTTGTTTAAAAAAAAATTATCCCACTGGCAGACAACTAATATATAAGAACATCTACAAAGAAGCTGTTACAGTTTATCGTGCAGTAATCCACGGATTAAGGTCATTAATAGCCCTCGATGACATACTGCCATGACTCCAAAGGTGCTCTTCTGGCTTACAGGATATACAGAACATAACCCCCTCATAAACATCTCCCCTGAGATACTGTCTTCTAAATCTTCAAAAGAAAAGAAGAAATGAGAAAAAACAGAAGGCAGATGCCTAGCACAACATCTTGCATTGCATTAAAAAAAAAGTTATAATGGAAATAAACCACCCTGAGTTTTCTTATCTTTCAGAGTGATGTTTTCACAGTAAAAGAGTTGTTGTAACTGAAATTTTGATCCTCAGAGCTAAAATAGCAAGCCAAGACATTCTCCCATGCCCAGAAAACAAAGCCGTAAGTAAAACTTTCAAAATAAAATCTGAAATGTTCAATTCTACCCTTTAATTATTGATATGAAATAAGCTTTCTCCTTCTGTTGACACGAGAACACAAATATATCATCATGGAAAACACTGTGTACTCCTCAAATCCCCGGGGGTCATTAATCTTCTTTTATGCAGTACATGAACTATTTTCACAGAACTTTTTAAAATAGTTTTCTAAAGCATGCCTGATGTCATTAGGAAGTCAGGAGAAGCTGATAGTCTAACAACATGATTGCTAAATATCCTCCAAAGGAGAGAATCCCTTCATCCTAAACTTAAGCTCATATCTGTGCTATCCATACATATAATTACCAATGCTATTAATTTACCTGAGTCTCCAATACCAAGAGTAAACAACGTCTTGTGTCAAAACTGAAGTAATGGATAGACTTTTCTTACTTCTGTTAATCCAAATAAAAAAATCTGCACTCTTCCATATGATTTGTTTCTTTAGGACTCTGAGAATGGCCTAGTATTGTGCCACTGTGTATTTTCATTTACCATGAAACAATTATAATTCATAAAATGTACTCAGGAGAATACAGTTGTCCTACCAGCTGCAAGCAATTCTGTATCCCACAGTCACATGCAATTTTTGTAAACAACATAGTGACATTTAAAAAAAAAACCCAAAACTTAGAAAGACATCTTAAAAGCTTCAATAAACAAATGTTATGATAAACAACATTTGTTTCAATATACATCTTAGGAAGAACGAATCACTCATCATTTCCTCTTTTACTTTCACTACAATGTAGTAGCATTTTCACTACACATGCAATTTCTTTTTCTTACCTTTAAGGAATCAAAGCAGGCAATAACTCTTCCATTTTCAACCTGGCAACTTTTAGGGGGGTGTGCAAATTTGCATTCTTCATCAGAGCGTGAACAAGTTCCCCTCTGAAACTGCCTGCACACTTCTAATGTCAGCCATTTTGTATCTCTTACAGGAGCAACATTCAAAGCCATGATGAGAAGCTGATTTTGAACTTTTAAGTTGCTGTCAGGTGAATTATGCTGAAGAAATTTCCAAAACTAATGCCAAAGGAAAGGGAGAGGGGGGAAGAAAAAAAATCAGAGAAAAATAACTTCAATTCTAATTGAAAAGAAAGTTAAAAAAACAAACAGTGGGGGACGATTAATAATGTCCAACACACACAAAGCAGAACAAGCAGAGAAAGTTTATCAGCAAGCAGTCACTCATCAATCATTAAGTCCCGCTTGTAGACTTTTGGCTGGGAAAACACATGCTCAGTTGCATTTCTGTCTGTAATACACGTGGGTTTGTTGATTGTAATCAGGGATGCACCGGTTTTAAGCCAAGGTCCATCAATGCAATGGCACTCCTTGATAGAACAGCAGTCCTCTGATGGTTGCTTGCCGATATCGATTACACGAGAAAAACAATGCAGTCATTTGTTCATGTCCCAGGAATAATAATAATAATCCTTTTTCTGCTTTCAGTTTCCCATCAACTAATTGGCAAATGGAGACAGCTGAGGTATCTTCTGCCAGGGGTAAGGTGAAGGCAATGTCTGGCTGGCAAAGACGGGATTTTGAGAACACGGGCGTAGCAGTCCTCGCTCGTAAAAGTGACTTGGCAAAGGCACTTTTTAAGTCACTGACCTGACAAAACAAATACAGCATCAGTTCACGTGCAACTCATTCAAACCAACATTATGAAACCTATAGCCCCTTTTTATCAGATATTATAAACAAACAGCCAAAGTTCACTCTTTTTTTCAAAAAAAAAAACCAAACAAAAAAACATCCTCCTTTGTGAAGTTACATGTGACAAGGGAATAACCAGTTGAAACACGTACTGCAGTAATATTCCAGGCAGCAATCCAAAAGTTGGGAATGATTTAAATAGATGAATGTGGCAGACACAATAATTAGGCACGCTAGTTGTGAAACAATTCAATCAAATGTGCTTAGTCTCCGAAACAATATACAAGAACCCGTTTCCATTAATTTATCACTTGGCCCTTTAGATTGTGTTACTACATTTTAAGTTGTTACTCATTATTTATTCTTCCTTAGAAATGAGGATGGTAGTATTCTGCTCAGATGTTTTGTGTCTTCCTCTATTTCCCAAGGGAAAAAAAAAACAAAAAAAAGGTCATTCCAAAATTACAGGGAATAAAACTTTCCATATGCAGACAATAGAGTTAGTTTTCCTGTTAACCAAGAGGCTGTTTCATAAAAGCTTCATGAAAGGGCTCAATCACCAAGTCACCATGCTCCAATGAGTTCCTTCTAATAAGAAGCAGTCTTTATCTAAATATTCCTTTGATTTAATTAGCCTTTGTGTACCTCTGCAAATACATCGTTCAGTATCAAAACCTCAGGTTTCGATATGGCACTTAAACTATTTGGGGACTATAAAATACCTAGGATATTTTACAGAAAAACAGATCTGAAAATCAAAGGCCAAGATATTATAAAAATTTTTAACCACTAACTGTATTTTATACATAGAGAGCAAAACCATGAACATGATGTTTCCTTCTATTCAGCTTCAAAGGAACACAACTTTTACTTCACAAATACCAGCCAGAAACACTTGATGGATTATTTCTGTGCAAGACAAAAGAAAAGGGGAAGGACTGGAATAAGTGAGATTTTAAAATGCATCAATAAAAGTAGTTCTAAAAACACTGTCAGCTTTTCCATGTCAGAACAATTACCATTCTGTGCTTGGATTCACCTGTCTTAATTGAAGTCAGTATTGTTAGTTATGTGAGTAAGAATTACTCACACCCAGTTTCAGGGTCAGATCCCAATTCTGACTTCTAGGTCTTCACATCAAAAGGCTTTTCTACTACTTTGTAACGCTACCAGAAGGCGTTTTACTATGTGACCAATACTTACACCAGAAGTTCCTACTGCTAGCATGAATAAAGGCAATGCAATGCTAATTGCTCAAAAACTCAATTTCAAGTCCAATGTGCAATAAGATGGACCTGGATGACACTTAGATAGCTTTACCTGGTCATAAAGAATAACGAGGCGCAAGAGAATCAGTACATTTTGAAATAATTCTATGCAATTATAGTACAGTACATCAATTACAAACTCCTCAAATTAAATACTCCATCAGTGTTGTCTGACAGCATCAATGAAGAATGAGATTAAGCTGAAAGCATACAAAGAGGTGAGAAAATACTCATAACTGATGAAAAGGAAAGAGAGGAGGAAAGACAAGAAGAGCCTCTCCACAAGGGCTTGTTGAGCTGATAGCTTGTTGGACTGATGATTTAGGTGGCTAAATGTAAAAGAGGAAATACACTCCCTAGAGCCACACATTCCAATTCAGAAATGTCAGTAACGGTTTTCAGTAATAGATGTAGGAGACAGATGGAAATTTTGGGAGAAAGGTAAACGTTATACCGCACACTGCTGAAAGTCACGAGTAGTAATACTCTGCAGGGCTGCACACCATAAAATTGACAAAGTTGTTTCTCAGGTACTAGGTGTTAAGACTGAAAAAAACCAGACACGGCATGTGGTAGCAAAGCAAACAGCACACAGTATAGAAATAGCAGCAACCATGGTTTTTAAAAAAGAAGTGCACAGCAGAATCACATACAAGATCTGTGAAACTACTGCAGGAATTCATACCAAAAAGCATTTGGGGTTGGAGGGTAGAAGAGTGAAACACAGTGTCAACCTATTTCTTACCCTCATGCTACATGAAGATTTTCTAAAGAAAGGGAAGCATGAAAAGTTTGTCTCAAAAATCCACATCTTGTCAAAAATCCACATCTTGTCAAACGTAACAACGCCATCTGATTTCTCAAGAGTCATCAAGTACGTCAGGAGTTTCTACTGGCACAAGAGACAGAACTGAGTCCTTTCTGGAAGAGGCCATGCCTTCAGCAGGAGGCAAGTGCAAACATGGTGAGGACATAATAATTTGGAGTGCTTCATCCCTACCACTTACATGACCTACGTGTTCACAACCACATCCTAGGCAGCTGTCATACCTCCTCTGCCCATCACCTGTACCAGGAGGATGAAGGAAGAGATGCCACCTTGAAAGCTTGAACATGAGGGAAGCAAAACAAGGAGAAGGGAGAGAAAAGAAAAAGCAGGGAATAAAATTATGGGAGAAGCCAAGAAAAGTAGAATACAACATATGAGGAAAGTGCTCAAGAGAAGGAAAAAATGGGAGAGGAAGGTAGGAAAAGGAAATGGCTGGTTGTGAAAGAGAAAGGAAGGGAGAGACTTCACAGGAAATGGGAGAAAGATGGAGAAAGGTTGTGAACACTGGAAGAGAGAGGGACAAGAAGAAATTTTAGAAGGAAAGCAGAAGAGACTGTGGTTACAGGGAAAAATCCAATAGTTTGAGTAAACAGGGAAGTAAATAAGGGAAAAGAAAGGAATTTACATAAGAAAATGTAGTAACAACAATAATAATAATAATCCTCAATAAAATACCTGCCAGGCCACTGGCCATTATTAACATCATAGCCTACCCTGACCTTGTGTGTTGCAAAACCCACCCATCTGGAGAAAACCAGTGGCTCCAGCAAATGCAAACTCTACTTTTCTTCCCACTACTTCTAATTGTGTCCCAAAATATCAGCCAAAGTTAGCTGTCCTGCCAAAACCAACGGTACTGCACCGGCATAAAGCCCTCAGCACCAAGTGTCCCTTATCCAGGCAGAAGGTTTTGTTTGCTTGGTGGTTTTGTTTAGTTGTTTTGTTGTTAATATTATTAATGATCCCAAATCAAGACAACACTCTCCACTGTAGCTAAACAAATTATCAAAACTTACAAACTGACAACTGAGCAGCAAAATATTCTTACTGAAGATGAAGGAAGTATTCAACATAAGAACAAATTCTTTTTGTCTTTTTACAACTATTATTGTTTATTTTCAGTCTCTCACACAGTTGAATCAATGCAATTGATCAAGAAAGCACACTTACAAATGCAGTTTTTCATAGTTTAAGTGAAATGAAATTCATGGACATGTATTTGTAAAAGCTATTTAGCTTTGGACCCCTTTTAGGATAAGCATCACTTCCCTCTTGCAGAAAGCTAGCAAGGCATAGGAGTAGGCCTTTGTCACGGTTAAGAAAAAAAATCCTTTTAATTATTAAACAAGACAAAGCACACAGACACTAGAAAGCCCCCAGAAAAAGTTCTTAGAGAAATATGAGGCAGACAGCCTCATCTTTGGGAATTGCAAGTGAATACAAGGCCCTGCCCTATTACAAAGCAGTTGGATCTCTCGGCTGGAAAATAGGAGCTCTTGCTATCTGAAAAATATGAGGTGCTTTGGTACAGTAGTTTTACTTATCAGACAGATTATGTGGCAATGGATTATGCACTATCTGTCTAATGGTGAAGCTGAGACTTCCTGAACATGATGTATTCATGTAGATAATGTGGTAATGAGCAAAGACCTCATCTTCAAGTCATCTCTGCAGGTGATGACTTCCAGTAAAGGAGCAGAGTCCTCCACATGGTCTCACCACAGATCTCTAGTGGAACCACTAAGTCCACTCAAAAGGTGTTAAAACAGTTTTACACTTTTCGAGGTTTAAACACTGTATTATTCATCACATTAAAATCTTCAGTAAGAGATGTCAACACTGGGGGTCAATTTGTTGCTCCTACTGTCAAAATTTATCAACATGATCCATACATTGCTCCTATAAATACACCAGAAACTCAAGAATTAAAAAGTTAGAAAACCCTCAGTTGTACTTAAAGGGGACTGTACAGTTTAAAGTATATAAACCCTTCCCTCTCAGACAGAATAGATGTACTAAATATACTTAGCCTTAAAAGTTTGATAATTTGTAAACAATGTTGTGTTTTAAAAACAAAGAAACAAAAAAATAAAAAAACAGAAAAAAAAACCAAAAACAAAAAAAACCCCAGACTCACTATGCTGACAAAGCAAGGTGAGCCTTCTCTAGGTCACTACCAGGGAGAAACACGTTGACTTACAGACTGCTGACCAAATTCAGTTAAACACATGAACTCAGGAAGGGTAAAACTCACCTTCAGGACCTTCCTACAGCCACCAAAACTGACCTGCTGGATACTCTAATACCAAGAGAATGTACTGAGAACTTAGTTTTCAAATCCAGCATGCATATACTGCCACTCTTCAGTGACAAACTGTTTTCTTAGCCAAATGTGGGATCTTTTTCAGAAAGACCAAGGTCAACTCTCTAACTCCAGGGAAATGATATTGTACAATTTTAAGCCCTTGGCCCAAAGCAGGTTGCTGCTACAATTTTATCCACTTACACATAAACAAAAACTCATGTTGCTTTCTCCCAGAAAATCATGTTCATAGTCTTAAATTTCAGAAACTTTTTAACAAAGAAACAATGACAATGACCCTGCAGAAGACACCAGGCACAAAGATTTTCGTGTTGAAATTTTAAGGTCTGGCTGGAAGCAGCAGAGAACAGGCTCTCTACCCTTAGACAGGGTTAACCATAACCATCACTAGCTTCACACTCCACAGCACAAGTTCACGAACCAGCAATGTCTTGACCACATACTACTTTTACTCAGATTCTCATGATGTTCCTTTTTGTTCAGGAAATAAACTGAAGTCTAAGAAATAAATAGTTTAGCCACTTCTTTCAGCCTGGACTTACTAGTTTTGAATCAGTGATTTTACCTGGGTCAGATGATATGGGACAAAACACAACCATCTTCAGATGCCTCAGGACATCTGAAAACACAGATGCATCTTCAGACTATTGACAAGAATTATGTTCCTTCAAAAAGCTGCTGCTTCTTCAGCCACTGACCTATTTGCAAAGGAAACTTGCTTTGCATTTCACTATGTTTACAGACAAAACCCAGTGGAAAGATTCCCTGCCTAAGTTTAACACATAGGAATGCTTCTGTAACCAGATCAAGTTACATATCCTGAACATTCACAACGGAAATACATATATTTGAAGACTGACAACTACTGAACCCTCACCCTTACTCCAGGAAAAGGCATTCAAATTGCACAAAGTCATATCTCTTGTTTGCAGCTGTCTGAAATCATTCAGGACACAGACACATGTTTAGGAGACACTGGCAGGTGCTTTAGTCCAAAAGACAGTGGAACTTTGCTTCCATTTTTCAACTAAACCTCATTGTTACACTCTTAAACGTCCTTTTTTCTCCATTGTTTGTGCTTTAAATAGCATTCAAGGCCTCCAAACAGAAGAGAAGCTGCCCACCGAAGGACAGCCGCAACCCCACAAGCTCACTCCACTGTGGCTTTAAATTCCAGCTACTTGCCACTTCCTTGACTCCCCTGTGAAGTTCTCTCTTGAGCTCCTTCAAACTCCCTGCTGAGAAAAGCAAGGCTGCGGCTTAGTCCCAGGCTACAGCTGGATCTGCTCTGATCTGCCTCCTCAGGTACAGAATAAGGCAGCAGCATGAAGCCCCCTGCCTCACACGTGCTGGCCAGCTCAACAGAGCCATGGCCATCTGCTCACGTCCCACTCCTGTTGGAGTAGGGAGCAGAGCAGGCAGGACAGGGCACCCCACCTGCAGCAGGTCTGGCTCCTCTTTGCAAGCTCCCTTAGCTACAGCGCTATATCCCACAGGACATGCTCCCCGTTCCTGGAAAGCAGGGCTGGCTCTCAGGCATCATACGCTAATTTAAGCCTCATTGTGCAAGATCCCCCACTAGCCAATACAAAGAGGATCCTACATCAAAGCGTGCTAACATGAATTAAATAAAAAATAATTTTACAGACAAATAATGTGACAGCCAGCATGCTTGTTAATCACATTTGAATAAACTACACCTTAAAGAAAGAACATGCAGGCGATTTTCCTGTGGTGGACAGGCTTTCCTTATCCCGTCAGCTTTCCAAACTAGGAAAAAGGACCAGAAGTGACGTGACAGTACAGAGGTATCATTCATAAGTGAGTACTATGCCAGCTTTATGTTCTTCTCTTTAAACCAATTTCTAATATTCATCTTTTTTATACATACCCTTATACTAGATATCTAGTAAGACTGGACAATGCACAGTAGAGTTTAGTAGTGTCTGCGCAGTTACATAAAAAGACAGCATTAAACCAGAATCAAGCTTTTGGCTCTCCTCCGAACTATTGTGGAGTCATAAAAAATAATAATCTCTAAATTCAAGAAACAAGAGAAAATAGGATAGGTTTCCATGAAACATCATCCATTCTTTGATGGCAAATATGAATGGGAAATCTTTCTGACACCAAAACATTTTTAAGAAAAGCCATTCAATAACAGTAGAGCATGATGAATGTATTTTCTTCTATAAATTTCAAATGAAACTTACGAACATTTCTTTAATCACTTTCAGGGGGTTTTTTTCCACTTTAAGATGTTAAGCAGCTCCCATTTGGCATTGAGGAAACCAGTACTGCTCAAATGAGGAAGAAGCCAGAACTGCTGTATTGGGGAAGCAGCCCACTTCTTTGATCAGGTGGCTGGTAGCCAAAAATACTAAAATTCTAATCCTGGGTCCTGTATTAATTCAACATGAACCAGCTGAAGTCAGAAGTGTCAGGACTTACAAAAGAACCATTATTTATTTTATTTGCTTGACTTGGAGATTAACTATTGCAACATCTCTTTGCCTGTTATACAACTAGCAATGAACACTTTACAAAGAGACGATCCTAACTATTTTAGTTAAGCTGACAGAAGACTGAGGACAGACTAGAAAACACCAGTCTGCTTTATTTAAACTGAGCATGACCTTCAAATCGGTTTTGCTAAATGAGACATATTTTCCTTGTCACGATCACTAATGTGCCAGGTTCAGGCTTTTTTAGTATGTTCCACACTATTTACAGTATGGCAATGAGCTTCTTGTTAAAACCTGCCGCTTCCCTTTGAAGCTGGCTTTACAATATAATAACACTAATGTCCTTTGTCCCTGGGGAAGTAGGTGAGGAGGAAGGTGTACCACTGACTGTGAAACAACCGACACAGCCTGGGACCTTTCCAGCAACCCACTGTACTACTTTGCTAATGGACCGTGAAATATTTCTGCTGAACTTTAGGTCAGTGGATGACTACAGCCCACAAGAGTATTTTCTAATATCAAAGTGCTTCGAAGTCATGATGGAAAAACTAATGCTTATTATGCTTGAGTTAAAATGCAATTGCAGAAAAGAGTTTTCTTCTAGCAAACTACTTTTGTTTTTATTCTACTCCTCCTCTCTTGGTTTGTACCTTCTCACAGTTTTTAACTTAAACACTTTCTAAGTCCAAATTAACCTGATTTTATCCTCTAGGTGTATGAATTTCATACACAAAATTCTGTTCCCACCTTGACAAGAGGGCAAAATCAATTTCTGTTTCTGTGCCTCAGCAAGCAGAGTTAATCATCCCCGGCAGCAATGACGTTACCACTTGGCCTCTTGTGGACACAAATGTTTTGCTTTTGGCAGAGTGCAGCACGTAACAGCTATTAATCAAACCCAATTCCCCAGGAAAGGGTACCCCAGTGCGTTAGGAGCTTCCACTCACACCAAGCTGCAGACATGCGTTGTATTAATGGTTTTTTAGGACTGTAAAATATTTATAGAAAAGTATGCTTATGTACTGGGAAATTTTTATAGACTGGCATGGAGAGAACACATGATCAAATGACTGTTCTCACCTGCCAAAGGACCGATAACATGCTGTTACACAGGAACACAATCTAAAAGAGCTCAGGCTGTTGTCAATTTTCTATTTTCTCTAGTCCAGTTTTGCTCTAAGCCAAGAAGGCAGAACTCTTGTTGAGGTATTTCTTTATGTGACAAACAGCATCCCTTTGCACTGAAAGACAAGGATAAGTCTGAATAAACCAAAGACTCTACGTAAATTAATGACATGTTGAATTCACAAGCTACACATGTTTTAAGACTGTCAACAGCATTATTAAAGTATACTCCAGCAAACTACCCAGCTCTGGGAAGTTGCATGGCACATCCAAACCAAGCTCCTGAGGCGAGGGCAGCAAGAGCACTGCCTAAAGCTATTAACTCCAACTGCCTCTTAAGTGCTAAACCCATTCTGCTGAACAGATTTCCTACACAAAATTCAAGGAGCATCACTGTTCTGAGATAAAAGACCTGCATTCCCGTGCCATTTTCTCCACCTTTTACCTGAGTACAGGATAACAACACACACAAGGATAACCTTAGCAGATAAGGCAAAGAGTTCATCTTGCCCAAAATGCAGCCTGCAACTATGGATAATACTATGTCTTCAGAAGAGCGCAGAACCAGGGCAGGCAGAGCGTGATAATTTCCATGAATTTTCTCCCAACAACCTGTAACTGATGTCTTTGTATTTAATAGGTCTCGCTGGATTTTTCTTCCATGGATTTCCTCAATCCCTTTTTTAAACGCTGCTCTGTCAGAAATGTCCTTTATAATGTGCATGAAAAGTAGGATACCAAGAGGAAGCCTGACTGGTTCTCACAGTTGTTGACAAAAGCATAGACTCTCAGGCAAGGAGCATGGATATGGAAGGAAACACTTCAGGACTTCTTCAGAGAGTCACAAAAATTTGAAAATCACATTTGGAGCTGAGGAGTATGATAACTGATTACAAAACCCTTCAAGAGAATCCGTGTTGTTTTATCTGTACTCCCAAGTATGTTAAACTAAAAGCTCCAACAAAAGTGGAGCTTGGAGAAAAAGACTTTTAAAACCTACCACAGGAGGAAGAAACACCAAGACCCCTTCCTCTGCACCCCAAGCTGCATCACCTAGGAACACTCCCAGAAGCAGGGATCTTTCTTAGCAACCCAACAGAGAAGGAAGAAAACCTGAGAGCCTGCCCAAAGGAGCCTAAGCAATGCACTCTTGCATTCTACCAGACCCAAAGCATTTCACAAGCATCTCAAACATATTTTGGAAGGAGCAACTTATCACAATGGCAAAGTGCTTTCAGCAAGGAAAAGAAAAACCTCAATAGTCTTTAGCACTCAGAGGGCTGCCCAAGCAAGCCCTCATCAGAGTCCATTTTTATCACAAGGATTCAATTCCCCTTTCGCTCCATTAGTAGTGTGCACGTAACACACAACACCCGTTTTATTTACTTCCAAAACTAAAGAAATCCTCATGAAGCAGAACATATGCAAGTGCTTTATTGCTTAAATATCTCCCAGGACATAATGCAAAGCCTGATTAGGCGCCTGTGCCAGAATACTTCGTATCTTACAGCAGTTAAAAAGATGGAACAGTAACCTAACTTTAAAGTCACCTATAGAACAGCAGATAGTTAACAAGTACCTTCAAAGATGATTTAGTTTTATATTTTTTAAATAGCATTTTTATACTAACACTCAGACAGCCGCTGAAATCTCCCACTAAAAGCCATTTTTTCAAAGACCCTTCCCAGTTAAGAAGAAACCAGAAACCTGGGGTTTAGCACGGCCTTGAAGGGAAAAAAGGTAGTATTTAACAGGTTATTGGTCTCTTCTGAAGGGAGGTTGCCTTTTTGTGTTGTAAACAGAGATGGCTTCCTGCCTGATTACCTTTGGTCCTCCAAAGTCAATAAAGAAAATATTTAATCACGTTCCATGTGAAGATGACAGTAAGAAAATTTATTTTCAAAACTCATGCATTTGTCCACAAGAAAAAACAAACAAACAACCAACATTTAAAACTTCAAAGGCTACCTGTGTTATATTTGACAATACATAATGCAAGCTCATTCTTTCTGGAATAAAATTAATTTGCATTTAGTGAACCACTATTCAGTTGTCAAATAGCCATCACAAGTTCAGAAAGAGAATGCTTTTCCCCTAAAACTGTTTTTGCAACTGGTGGCAGAGAAGCAAAGAAGAGCTCTTCTCATATGACTTGCAACTTCTGGTCAATGTCTGTTTTCCTGGAAATCTTGAATACTTCTATTTAATCCTGAGGCAAATAATGGAGTTACAACTGGAAGGAGTGCACAATAACTGTCTGCAGACATTACTTACCAAGTAAACTTATTTTTTCCTGAGCTCCAGGATGACGAATTTTGGGTTTGGTGTGCAGTACTGCTACTGACCTTCCTTTTTGCTTGAGAACCAATTAAGAAGCACTGACCCAATAATAATGGGTCATATCGATCTGTTGTTTTGATTTGTGTAACATGTCTCCCTCAGTCCAAAAAGCTCACCACTCGTTGCCACTTGAAGAAAGTTACTTTCCAACTCAGTTTCATTTTAGAGAGTAACCTTCTTTTTTTTAAATTTATTACTAGCAGGATATATAGTACTTAAACACAGAACAGCTACACAGAAATAAACTCAGAAAGTTTATTGGCCTACAGTAAGGACATTGAATGAGTTCATACTCATTTTTCTACCATGTGTATAGTTTACTTGTCTATAACAGTAAAAAGGGAACATAAGCTACATTCAGATTTCTGAAAGGAAAAAAAAAAACCCAAACCACAACAAAAAACTCCAGCCAGTATCTTTGAAAAGCAACTTCAATATATAGAGTCTTTGTTTTAATTTCTCTTAGCTTAAAAGTTGAAAAGGGAATGGATTTAGGCAGCCATACTGACAGGTTAAGCACTGTTAGTCTATGTCTCAGAGTCAGGCATGTCCCCACCTTACATCAAAAACTTTCTCAATATTCAAATTACAATCTCTATTTTAACTCAGCTATTTATTGTGAAGAGAGAGCAGTAGGAAAAGAGAGTCTTTAAAACGTTAAAAAATCAAGTGCTTTCATCCTTCGACACAACGAATCATGACATTTTGCAGTGAAAACTGAACACATTTCCTATAAATGGTTTGACAGAGCCCTCTTCCAGACCTTTTTCTACTATCTCTGCTTACCTGTAACTGGGGAGATTTCTGTGTCCTGCTGGGAATGGCAGAACAAGTAAGCACAGCCGGGCATTCGCCAGCCCTTCCAAAGCAATGGAGACGCTTCTGACAACTGAGCACAAGCAACTTGGCTCTTGGCAAGAGACAGTTTTCTGCTCACATTGCAGTGGAAAATTTGGACTAGTTAAAGTAAGTCTCGACATTTTTGTCCTTTTCAGAAGCTTAATTCATTTGCTGTAGTTCAAGCTTAGTGGCAAAAGGATATTTAAAGACACTTTGTTTTGCACTTTTACAATATGTATTGATTGCCTTGCATAACTTCTGGGTTAAACCATAATTCAAGAGCTTCCTTTAACCATGCACAAATATCACCTTGATATACAACACTATTTTTGAAAGACAATGTCAAAATTTCTGTGTTACAAAGTGAATAAATAGCAAAAAAGAAAAAAATTAATTTGATTTGGTCAAATGAGTAACATCATCAACACCATTCAGAGATAAAAATCTATATAAACATAAAAAGTGGACTGATGCTGTTATGCTTACACACATTTCTATTCCAAAAACAACTATTCAAAAATTACTTAAATGTGTGTTTTGAATGTGCCTCATTTCACTGCAGTATTTCCTTAGCTTGTAAATAAGAGATTTTATAACTTCTAACCTTCAGCCTGTGCACACTCTGGCCCCTGACAACTGGTAGGAATTCCTTCCATTTCATGCAACATTTCCAGGACAAAACAGGTGAGACATAAAATAAAACAAGATCAGAAAAAAAGACCCAAACCAAAATAAAAAAAAACCAAACCTAAATGAACCACCTCACTCTTGGGCAAAGTTATGCCCTCCAGTAATCCTCTGCAACTTTATGGGCTGCAAAGTTTGCACTACCAATATTTGGCCTTCACAGAGATAGCCACTTTATTACAATGCAAAGACTCTACAAATCCTGAAAACCTACTTGAATGGCTCTTCTCCACGTTTATCCTTCTGCCCATCACCTGAAACAGTAGCAACCTTGATACCACTCTACAGCAACTGAACAGGACTGTCCGCTACAAAAAAAAAAAAAACAAACCCAAACAAACAAACAAAAAACCCCCCAAACAAAAAAAACCCCACAAAACCAAAAATAACAAAACAAAACAAATAAACCACCAAACCCACCACTCCCCACCAAAAAGAACCCCACCAAAAAAACTCCAAAAAAACCCCCAACCCCTCCAAAAAGTATACTGTGAAAAGACAGAAAAGAGAGTGACAACAAAGACAGTGGTATTCTAGCTCTGTGCTTTCTTACACGAAAAGTTCACTCAGTTTACGTATTGGGGGAGTGGTAAATTTAATTATTATGGTTCTGTAAAGTTGAATGGAAATCCATAATTTAAGGTCCCATATTTTTTCACCAGATGAACAAAGTCCATCAGAAAAACAATTAAAGAATAATCCTGCATGATGTAACCTAAATTTCCTAACTGCAAAACTGGAGTCAAAATAGTCCCACAAATAAAAAAAAAAATAAATTTTGCAATCAGAAAAGTAGAAACTTGTCCACCAACTTTAAAGTCCTATTTCAGGAAAATCATTTTTACCTTCCAGTGAAGCACTTCAAAGATTATAATCATCATATTTACCTCTCTATTAAGTGAAAAGTATGCTGATGTTTTGGTGATTGGAGACCCAGATGGGTGAGATACAGGTGGTTATCTTCACCAAAGCTGAATATTACTACTTGGTCTGTTTTAATTTAATTTCTCTTTAAGAAGAAAAACAACGAAAAAAAAACCTCGAACCACCACGATCTTATATTGATTCCTATTACAAGAATCTTCAAGTTTAAGGAAAAAACCCTACTGCAGCACAGCTATCTCTTGCCCATTTCACTGGAAGTCTGAAAACATCAAGTGCATTTCATAAAACCTTATCACCTACAAGTATGTTTACAAGCAACTGTCAGTTTTTATTAAGGAGTACAATTCTGGCAATGGTAGGGAAGAGCTAGGAAACACAAATCCTAAAAGCTCAAAATTAAGCAAAATGAAAGCAAATGAATCATCTCATCATTGTAACCTGATGATTTTTGTGGAACTCAGTTATCGTGATGACTTAGGCCTTATGAATGTTAAAGAAATTTAATTCAGAAGAGCAGCTGAAAGTGCTAAGCATTTTCAGACAGTATAAAGACTAAAGTCAGAGCAGAAGTTCACAACAAACTCACAAGATTAAATATCATGTTCTACTTCTAATAATATACTGTAATTTTCATAATTAGGTTTGCCAAGAGAGTTTCCTTCTCTGCTCTGCAACAATAGCCATAACCAGTAAGACAGTTTGCAGTTAACATAAAATTTTTGCAAAGTCATACCTGACACCAACTGTGAAGAGTTACAAAAGGATCTCATGATAATGAGTTCACTGGGTGATAAAATGACATCAGTTTTAACATAAAGATAGGCACAATAATGCAGATGAGGGAAAAAACAGACAAATAATGAAGAGTAAACACACAACACTAAGTTCCAACAAGACACTGCTAGAGAGGAAAGGCAATTCGATGAAGACTTCTTCAAAATATTCAGCAGCTGATGGAATATAAAACAAGCAGAACATTTGGCACTATCAAAGGACAACAAAAAAGAATTACACTAGTGTGTGTAGTCATGGAGCATGTAACTCTGGAATGATAAAAGACAGAGAGAACAGTAACAGCACCATCAGCACTGCAGAAAGGCTTACATGTACAGAGGCAACAGCGAGGCTTTTGACAACAGAAAGAATACAAAATTCATATAGACTGATGATGAGGACTACCAGATTTTGACTAGGAGGCAGGGAACATTCAATCATTCACCAGTGGGGAAGCCGTGGAAAAGAAGCTGGTCCTGCACACAGCAACCAGCATAAGGGTGAAGTTAAATGACAGGTGATGTGCTGAAGGTCAAAAATACCAACAAGTTAAAAAATAACTTTTCACTTAAAAATCAGATTATTTAAATAGTCATCAGAATCAACAATGGCTACTATGTCTGAGAAGGAAAGCTCTCCTCAAAAAGCTTCTCACCTCTGGTAGCTCAAGCCACACGCCAGTCAAGGCACTGGTGTCCCCAGCTTATCCTTCTGCCTTCTTCATTTTTGGAAGGCAGCTCCTTACAAGCGGCCTAGTTGTGCAACCAGGACTGGCTACAAATCCATATGGACACATTGATCCTCAAGCCCCACCACAAGAAACTCAACTCTTTCATCTCCTATTTCAAACAAACAGATTTCAGCGATGACAGACTCATCCCACCTAGCTCTGAACACTTAAGTGAGTCATTGGCGACCAAAAAGCACTATCTCCTTCACTCTCCTTGTCCCAAAGGGAAGACAAGCACCTGGGGCCACCATGAAGCCACCAACCTAACTGGACAGACACATGCCCACAAGGACCGGCAGATGGACTGTGCCACTGGCTCTGCACTCCAGAGGAAAGATTTACCAACTTGAGAGAGCAAACAAACCCAAGCACAAACACGTTTGCTCTCAGGCCTTACTCTCTCGCCTCTCAGTTGTGTCTTTCTCTTCAAGAAACTGAGGAAAGAAGCTGGGACAGAAATAGAGTGAAAAAACAGAGAGATGAGAGGGACTGCATCCCTCCTGCCCTGCTGAAGTGTCCAACCAGTTCTAGCTCCACGGATGAGGTCCAGGTCCAGGATACAGATTCAGTTCCAGGTATTGCTCTCCAGCTCCTCCCACCGAGAGGGATGTTGTGGCTTCTTACCACTTAGGACCTTTTACACCAGGGATTAAGCTGAAGGCTTGTTCCCCGCTGGCGTTTCCACTTCAAAGAGCTGCTACTGTGGATACTAAAGCCTTTGAAAGTGGCCTCACTGCACAGTCCTGAGCATTAAATGAGGCCTTTAAATAAAAGGAGGGGGGGAAAGTGGAAACTGCACTGGCTTTATAAACACATCAGTGGGACCACTTTCAAAGCCTTTCATGCCATCTCCAGTGTGACAGAGAAAATCTTAAAGTTTTTTAGCCACCACCCCAACTACCTTAAAATTATGGCAATAAAGTAATCCACCCCCAAAGTGTTTCCCAGTATTAGCAGAGGGGAACTAAAATACACAAGGGAATTGTAAAAAAAAAAAAATACACACGAAGCAAAAAAGTTTTTAAAGCCAAGCACTAGACTCCAGGACAGCGGCGCGCCGTGCTGCCAGAGCATGTTCAGCATGCCAATAAGGACTGCAGCACTGCAATCCCCAGCACCAGCAGCCCACGCACCGGCGTCCTCCTCTGCAAAAGCCTCCTGCCAGCTGGAGGAGGGGCCCCAGGCCACACCACTTTTTGGCTACGGGGTAAGGAGATCAAGGTGGGAAGCTGGCATTGGTCTCCTCATGGCAGACAGAGGCTGTAGCAGGGGATGCTGTGCCACAGGTGAACACAGCCATCAAAGAAATCCCATACATGTTATCACAGCCTTTAAAGTAAATAAGAGCGAGGCAGTGCTGAAGTCCAAATCATTAACCGGGCACAGAGGTGTGCTCCTGCCAGCAGTGAGCCCGCCTGTCCTGCCAGGGGCACAGCCAGAGGGATCTGCTGACAAACCAATGCAGCTCTAGGCTTGAAATATGCATATAGCTGCTGAGAACAGCACTGCAGGCAGTCTGAAAAGTGGAAGGAAATACCCAAAAAGATTAAAATGGACTAAAACAGGGCTTTGCTGTCCTACGAGTCAGCCACTTTCCCCACCTTGACATCAGCAGGAGCGTCCCGCAGAGACCTGCCAAAGGAGACTGTGAAGGCACAAACCTGACATGCTGAAACCCAGCATTGAAACATCCTCCTTCTGAGCAACAGAAAATAATGGAAATCTTGCCACTTGGAAATTGTAGGTTAGTTTTAGACTAAGTTCAAAACATTGCCCATGACACCTATAAAGTGCAGAAATCATGACAGATTCAGAAAACTAGGGGCTGGGGGACTGAGCCATTCAGCATACCTGAAGTATATATAACAGAGCATTAGGGAAAAAAACCCCAAAACAACAAGAGAAAATTCCTCAGAAACTCAAATTAAAAAGTATTCAGTCTGGATAGGAGAGAACACTAGAGGGTTAGAAAACCAAAAAATTATTTGCCAGGCCTCTTAAAAGCAATCATACACAAAAAACATACGGAAAAGTTGCCTTCAGAATTCCCACCAAAAAAAGAGAAAAAGGCCTTTCTAACCCAATCCTAGCTTCCTCCTTCCATAAAACTACCACAGGAAAACATTTCTGCATTTTTCCTTACTTGTACTCTCTAATTCTACCTACTGTCAGAGGTGCTGTATTCCCTGCAGGAGAGAAGATTTTACAGCTCATGAACCTCCAGACTGACCTTGTCTCTATTTATGAGTTCAGCAATGTATGATACTCAGATCTTCCCAAACGCTTCCCAAAATCTTTATCATCCACTCAGAAACTGATGAAAAAAAAATTGATCTAAAATAGAAAAAATTAATAGACTCTGATATGAACCATCTGTTCCTATTTCTTGATCCATTTCTTTATGCAACGACTGTATCACTTAATCCCTCCCACTGCCTTTATTAGCTATTGTTTTTGTAGTATGAAAATCACAAAGATGAAAAATTATATTTTTATAAGTGTGTGTATATGTTGTATGTGTGTATGTATTCATGGACATATATCTAGGTATGAAAAATGAGGGAGAAAAAAAAGGAAAAAAAAGAAAATAAATAATAAAAAGAGTATGAACCTCTATGTTTATCAATTTGTTTACAGCTGAGCTCTTCTAACTGGCAAAGTTTCAGCTATCACAAGCCCACTAGGTCCTTTGCCAGACTTACGACTCCAGGAATCCTACAAGTCTTCTGCACAAGCAGCAAACTGCACACTGGCAGTTCTCAACAGCTTTAGCAATCATCAGTAGTACAAAGAGCCCCCTACATAATTAGTATATCTTTATGTTAGTTATAAGGATTTTGCATATAATCCCCTGTTAGGTATGCTCTTCAATCTTCACAGCCCCAGACTTTTCCTTTTTTAGCACGCCTGAAATACTGAACTAAGAACTTGACATCACCAGCATTATCGGAGAGAGAGCTCGGTGCTTTAACGGCCCTGTTACAAAAGAATAATAAAAAATTGTGGCGATTAAGAAGTTGGCAGATTCTAGAAAGGGGCTGCATAACTTCTTTCTCCTCATGCACCCTCTACTCCAAATACAGCCGAAAAGTTTGGTTTTAAAAGAAGACTTTTTAAAAAGAAGACTCTGTAGATCAATAACCAACAATTGTCACTGCATTTGCTGATAATGTACAAGGAGATTCATTTAATTAGTGAAACAGTTAATACTGCTATTATTTGAACTAGTTTTCAGCACTGACAGTCTCTTGAAATGAGTTTTATTTTCCTCAGGCTATAATTTCAGCCTGTTTACATACGAGTTACATAGCACTGGTGCACATTAGTTAACTATAGTACATTGTATTAAACACATCAAATTAGCTTCACAATCAAAGGTTTTAAAAAGAAAATACATACTAACAAATTTTAAAACAAGTGATTTAGTTCTCTTTTGCTAAAATTTTCTAACAGCCATATTCATAAAAACAGGGGAAAAGTAATTTGACTTAAAATAAAGTGTTTCTTCTCTGGAAGAGAAAAAACAACCCTCAAAGTCAGAAATTTCTAGTAAAATTAGGAAGTATGGTATCACTAATAAGTGTCACGTGAAATTTAAATATTAGCAATGCATTAAAACTGCATGCAAAATAATTAATAAGTAATTTGAATAAAACACTCCTTTTCTCATCTCTCAGTATTATAAAAACTGAACATTTTACAGAGGTTTTACAAATAAACATAGTACAGATTATTTCTGACATACTTCTGAGCAACAGAGAAGAAGATTCATTCACAGCAGAGGTGATACCTGAGTGCTGGAAATCCCACGCAACATTAAGAGCCATATTTCTTGCTCAGAAAAAAAAAAAAATTAAAAAATGGTAGCACATAATTATCTCACATTTCTGTAAAATGCACACTTACAAATGAAGAAGTTGATTTGCTTTTATAAATGGTCTGTTGTCAAGCAGTATACTTCAGGAGCTCTAACTCATTAGAAAATTCTATCTTAGGAAAATAGAGTAATTCTAAACAAAGTAATTATTCCTTGAAAACAGACAGACTGCACACCATAAGATTACCACACTAATAGTTCTGATTAAATACACAGAGCAATTAAGCAGAAAAGGTACTACTGAACAAAAAGAGGCACTGGAATCTGATGCAAAATACTTTTAATACCAACTACTTACATAACAAATGTAAATACAGAATATTTAGGACCACCTCTACTCTCCAAATAAAGTAGTAGTATATATGCACCTTGACCAGGAAATAATTTTTTTAATCCTTTTGTCATTTGATTGGCTGTCAGTAGTTTGATACAAATTACTTGAGTAAGTGATGAATGCAAATTTTCACTTTGGTAGTCAGGCATAACAAGGATAACTCTAGATATTGTGATCTTCAAGGTATGGAAACCAGACACTGAAATCATCTTAAAGTAAGAGACTGTCTCAAAACAGGAGACTGAAAAGTTTTCTCTGAAAGCTGTGCATGAAAATAGCTTTATGTGAAAAAACTAAATATTCGTCTCATATTTTATAGCTTGAAAAAGATTATTTTACTTGCTTCTAATTATCAGTCTTTGCCTCACATGCTTAACACAGTCTGCACACAAACAACACATTTAAGCATCAACAGTGATAGAGAGTTAAATATACATATCTATACCCTATGGATTTGTAATAATAATGCTCTACATCCTGACAAGTGTTTCATTTGTTAGCAGAGCTTCAAATTCTCAGAAGACACAAGGCTGATTTTACTTAGAAGACTGCAGCATTCAAAAATAACCAGTTCATGAACTGAGTATTTGTCAACAGCCCAGCCACAGGTCTCCAGCAAGTACTTGGCCAGGGAGTAGGGAAGTCATATCAATCTCCTCTGAGCAGAGTCAGCTGTGAGGAGTTGGGAGGTTACATCAGGATTTCTGAGTACATGTCCTGTACTTCTCCTTGAAAAATGGGAGGGGTGATGGACAGTTGGTCTAGAAGGGCCTACTTGCTGCAATACTATTAAAACTAGTGTAACTCACTCCTAGGATAAAGGAAATATTGAAACTTTCCTCCCGAAATTACATCACTGGAAGTTTTTTTTAGGCAGCAAAAGGTTCTTCTACCTGTTTTCTCTTTAAGAAATTGATCTTTAGTCTTCCTCAGGACGTACACTTATTTTTTCTATCCACATCCTATCTGAATACAAGTATGTATATGCAATGTGCATGGCTATTACAGGATAAATAAAAAGACATTTTCTTGTTGTCTCTCCAACTGTTAATCTTAGGGGGAAAAAAAATTAAAACTATATTATATCTGTACATATATTATATACAATATATCTATTCATCCAACTTTATTATATACTGTACATATAAATGATCCTGCTATAACACAACTGAATTCAGGTCACTAACTGGGTGACATTCCGAAAGGTACTGAGCACCATCAATGCATATGGCAGTCTGAGAAAGTTGAAGAGGCTTCAGCTTATCACAGGATGAGGAAATGTTCTCAAAGCCCTCCTGCAACATGATGGTAAAGTTTTCTTCCTATCTAATAAAAAATAATAACAACTAAAAACTACTCTATTCTTCCAGAGTTTTAGAGACTTCTGCCTAAATATCTCTTCCTTCTCTCTAGAGCAGTTAACATAAATCTTTTCCATTCCTTCCTGAGGCTCCTCCTCTGGAAGAAAGTTGATGTGCCTTAGCACAGTGAAATCATTGCTCTAAAAGCCAGCCTGCTCATTAAATTATTCTGCTAGCTGTGTGTTCTCTCATTAAAAATGTATAAAGATCAGATAATTGCAGCACATATTATTAACCTTGTTTTCCTTGTTTTCATGTACAGGTTCTATTTTACTGCTGAGACAAAGACCTGGGAAGGGCAGCTTTCTACAATAAACTACAATAAGCTAAACTACAATATGAAAAATTCCCCCAGCTTTCCTTGAAGAGCACAAGGAATCACAGCGCAGTCAAAAACACCCATACTTTTATAACAGGGTAAAATACTGTAATCTTGTTGTATACTCCTACAAATCTAAAACAGGCAGTCTTGGCTTTAGTTAAAGCTTCCGATAGGGAATTATTTAGATCAGCCAGTCTAATTCACCTAAATCTTCAAACATAGCTGCTATAAACTTCACAGATTTCCAGGTTGGCTCTTTCTCCTTCTTAAAGCTAGGCTGCACTTCCAGACAACAACCCAGCTAAAAATCCAATTAGGGTAGCAGCACTTCTGAAACACACTGACCTATTTCTTTTTTTTACTTGTTTTAATATGCATATACTCATGTTCTATTTCTGAAGAGAGCTATTTACACTGGAAATTAATACCCTTTGAAAACAAGTTACCATAAAATCCACCTATTTCACACAAACAGAATCTATTCACGGGAGAAACAGTTTCCCCGACTCCCCCAAGCAACACACACAGTATGCAGTATACTGCAGCAAACTCTTGAAACATTCGATAAAAGACAACGATTCTCCTACCTTGTTTAGCCCTGTCTATCCGACACATTCCCAACGTGAACAGGAACATCTGATATAAACAAACAGCCATATCTTTCCCATCGCATCATGGTAACTAATTCTCACACGAAACGATGAGCAGCCTGTAATGTTTTGGTTGTTTCTCTCAGAAAGCCTTGTGACTTATCTGGGGATTTTTCCTCAGATGATGAAGCAAAGACACAGCCTAAACTCTGTTGCTGAAAGACTGCAGCCCTTCCTTCTCACAGAGCCCTCCCAGCATATGGCAGCCAATCACACCCAGCTTCGTCAGCCCTACTGCTCTTAAACTGATCCTAACGGGATGATTGACACGGCAACACGGCACTTCTAATGTGTAAAAACAATGCATCCATACCGATGAACCAGGAATTTCCCTCGCACAGGGAAGGACTTTTACTGGTGAGCTAAAGCGATAGCTCCATGAAATAACATACGCAGCAAAAGCAAACAACTCCCTTTCCCTCCACTGCAACAGCAGCTTCACCATTTCTTGCACAAGGATTTTCAAAGCTTTTGCTAATCGTAAACGCGTGCACAAACAACATCTCTGAAACTGCAAAACTGCAGTGCTGCTGTTTTGTTTGTAAAGGTGAGCCATGCACCATAATAAATCAAACCATCTTTTACTTTGACATGCAGCCAAAACACACTCCGATTCAGGCAGTAATATTCTCATTTTAATACTGCATAATCTTATGGGCAGTGTCTGCATCTAACAGCAATACAACCACAACATCTGAAATAATTATTTCAGACCGGTTGTTAGGGACTGCAGGTATGGGATGCTTCTCAATGAAAACATAATCTATATGATGGTGTTTTAATTTATATCCATGGCAGACAAATCCCATCAGCAGCATCTAGACTGAAGTTCATGCAATTAGCTTGCAACTGATGTTCATTTGTATCAAGGTTCTGGCACAAGGACTGCGATACCAGTTGCCATTTTCAAGTCAAGCTGTGGGCAGCTCGACATGCTTGGTACACAAGGTCTGCTGTCAACCAGGTTTTCTACAATTTATTCTAAAGTTTTAAAACATGAGAACAAAGCAGCCAAGGATTATTAAACAAGAGTTGCAATTAAGAAAAATACAAAAAGGAGCTTAAGCTGAAAGTCAATCTTTATCCGAAAAGGGATAAAGATTGCAGTGCAACAATACTTTAGGCAGTAGTTTAGGCAATTCAAGCCATTATGAAAAAATGTGTAAAATGTGTTTAAAATGCCACTAAAAGTTTAGAAATATGAATAGACAAGAGGAAAACAAAGCTCTCATTCACTGGCAACTCTGTCCCAAGGCCCCATTGTTTCCTGTGGACTGTTTTGCATATTATAAACACAGCTTCCCAAAAATCCATTATTCCTCTATCCAGCAAGCAGCAACTCTCCTTTGGGCTCCACCATCTCCCACACAATTTGTGAAAACCCTCCCTTTCCAAGCATGGCTGAAATGTGTTCCTGCCAAGAACGCTCCTGCCAGCCAGCCCTTACTTTCTGTTCAATCACTCCCTCCATGCTTCTATATTCTGTCCTATATTTAAAAAAAAAAAAAAAAAATCAAAACAACCCTCCTCAAAAAACCCAAATAGTTGATTCTGGTGGGTTCTAGAGACCCTGGGGACAGGGGTGGTAACTCCACCTCTTATTAAGATGGCTTGGTGCATCTCATCAGGATATTCCACATTCTTTTGACTTTGCCAAACTTGAGCTGCCCTTGTTAAAAATTTTCCATGCTGGACATCTGCTGCAGGATTTATTGACTTTTCTGCCAAAACACAGTTTGCCTATTCCTGAGATAGCCTAGACAAAAACATGTTGCTCTGCCATTGTTGTAACTCATTGGGGAATTCTGGCTCCTCTGCTCATGTTGGGGCAGCCTTGAAATTTGGCAAAGTGCTGATCCCTTGCTTTTTTTAATATTGTCTTTGAGGGTGGTTTTTTTTACATATCAAGGCTATGTTTTTTGCTATGCATATGAAAATACTTTCCTATTTGACAAAGTTTTAAAACCTGCTAATATTCAGCTGACTCACAGCATCTTTTTAATTTTTGTTTCTGATCCCTACAGTGCAAATCTCGGAAACAGCTCTGCGCTGCGTGTCCGATTCCTGCAGCCATCCGTCCGCATGTGGCTGGAAAAGCACCAGCCCCACAGTGCGACTGAGCATGTAATGGGCTCAAGTTACAGGAGATTAGCAGGATTTCCCCTGTAACTGCTGCTCCCATCTGCCAGAGACCAGACATTGGAGCTGACAGCAGGAAGACAGCCTCGCCTGTTGCTCTCATGACCCTGCGGCTGGTGCCCCACGGACGAGCGTGAGACAAGGCCTTGAGGGCGCGCTGCACAGCGGCTGTCAGAAAGGTCAGGTGGGCCAAAACATGGCATGGGGCTGGGCAGAGCACGGGCAGAGTGATGAGAGGCACAGGGAGGAAGAGGCGCAAAGCCACAGCGTGGCCGGTCCAGTCAAGCAGGTTACAACACAGAAGAAATGGTGCCCCTGCAGACAGGGGAGAGTCGGCAGCCCAGGCAGCACCAGTGACCAGGAGGCGGCCGCCCTCTCCACAGACCACAGGCGCGTTCATACCACAACACCCTTCTGTGTGTGCTTCTGTGGATCATTAGTTCGCTCCAAAAGAGGGAGGAAACGTGCAAGTTACCTCAACCCTTCCCCGCCACGAACCCAAGGCGAGTCACTAGCAGGGCCCCGAAAAGGCTCGGGCTCAGCGCTACCCGCGCAACCCGATCTCAAGTGCCGCTGCTCCACAGAGCGCACTGGTCTTCGCCACTGCACAGCTCTAACTGCAGGCAAACGGCGCTGGGGTGCTCCTCCGTAGCATTCCCAACACTCCAGAATCACAAACGCAAAACTAGCATCCACACACCACCCAGATCCTCAAGTGGGTTATGCTACAGATTCCCCCATGACAAAGGATCAGAAGACCTTCAACTCAATTGGGCGTGCTGAAAATACATCACAGCCTATTTGTGAACCCTTTAGCTAAGACCCATCAAAAAGTTCAAGAGAAAATATATGGTCTTTCTCAAAAATGGTACCTGAGTAGTACCATAGTAAGGCATGACTTCATGGACTGCAAAAAAAGAGATTTTTAAAAATAATTGCTCTGTACATTGAGGAGTGAGTAGTTCTCATGTGCCCATGCACCCATGCATTTTTCACATCAAAGAAAAAGGCTAGAATTTCAATTTTCAGTCTGATTTATACAACCATATTATATATTTAATTGCAAAACAACATCATGTTAGAGAAGCTGAGAAATTCAGATGTCAAACTCAACAAAGAATAACAAAGGTAAATTCCCAACTCAGAAAATGCCATCTGCTCTGCCTGATATGCTCCTGTAATTAATGAATCAAGGGAAAAATGCTTCTAACAGTGACTATTACACACAATTTTCTGAATGGTCTTGATATAACTTTTGGAGAAAAGTGGACTATTTTGGAAGTAATAAAGAGGAGGAGAACTGAAAAATGCAGAGCCCACACATATGTTTTTCCTTCCTTACTCCTGAATCACAGCAATTAGGTCTAATTCCAGAAAGAACAAAACTTGTCAATTTAAAGGGAGTTTTGCAAAAAGGGTGGAATATATGTAACACTAGCACTGAAGTCACCAAAAAATTTATGTGATATTCAGTGCAGCAGATAGATGATTTTGAGCTGTGCCTAGACGACCTATGGCAACAGTGACATTTTGATAAGTTTGGCAATGACAAAAAGAACTGCAAAACTATTTCCTGTGTCAGTAATAGACTCTTCCCTTAGTAACTTCCCACAACTGTTACTACGAGCAAAATTCAACTTTGGTAGCTATGGTCTGAATGACAGCATAAAGAAAAGTCAAAGCAGCTGCCAAGATTTTAAAACTAGGCACTCATGCATAATACCACTGATGCCAGCTTTTGCAAAATACCTCAATCTCTATATTGGGGCTGAAGTGATGGTGGAAATCATTATTAAGTTAAAGATTTAAAGAGTAATATCAAAATTCCAAGCTACTAACTGGGAACAGGTTCTGAAAGGACAGGTCTAATTTTTGTTCTAAAAATAGGCTTATCACAAGAACTTTAAGTCTGGCTTTTCACCTGTTTTAACTTCCTACCTCCCAGACATCCCAACATCTCCCTAACCTAGGAAACTGGAGATTGTCTGTGCACAGAAAGGAAAACAGACTATTTTATTTTCATCATATATATGCTGAGAGAAATATAAAATGGAAACACTCCACAGAAGCAAGCACATATTCAAGTTACATGTTAGGAATCAATCTTACCAAAATTAAGGTGGCTCCTGGAGACTTTCCAAATGCTCTCTCTCCTTCCGCTGCTTGCACAAGGAGTTTAAGCCATGTCTAAATTGTGAGATCCAAACACATGGGTTCAGGCACACATCCAGGCTGCATCCTGACTTTATTTTAGGATGACACCAATTCCCCATTGGGATGAAAACTAAGTACATGTGCACCATTCCTTTAGAGGGTGGTTCCAGCTGGGAAGGGTGATGAAGGCATCAGCCAGAGGAGACCTGCAGTTCACGCCAACCAGGCTTTTGTAGCTGAATGTTTGAGACACATACACCAGGTGCCATGGAGAGCTGAGCTGCCTCTGGATTGTAGCCTTATGCACTTAGCTTGAAATATATTTGACCAAATATAAACAACCACGTTTCACTGACTCACTCTACTCCCCCTCTCTCTTTATAGTCACTGAAGAGAAATAGGCATTTGTGGGCTGTGATTCATCCTATCCCAAAGTAGCTATTCTAAGAGATTCCATCATATCCTAAAAGCATCTGTGTTTCTGTATTGGTTACCTGAGATAGTCACCCTTAGGCTTCTTCTATCATGTCCTTCATTAAACATGTAGGAGATGAAATCTTACTACAGAAGAAGCCTTATTAAGACCATAAATATTTAGATATTTCAGTTACATACACTGGATAGTACTTTAGATTTTCAAATTCCGTTCAAATAACTAAAGACATTAGCATAGAGCTAAAGGACACCTGTATTTTGACAATGTACAGTTACAGCTTTGGTGTAAATCCTCAGCTTGCCATAAGCATGTTCCAGCTATGTTGCTATATAAGCTACATAAGCTTGTTCTCTAAGCTATGCTGAACATGTTCCAGGTTTTTTTTCCCCTGACTGAACAGCAATCTTTGCACTCACTCACGCTTTCCTCCTCTGAACAACTGATTGACACCAAATTAACCTAAGAAGAGTTGAACTGGGATTCTCCTCTTGATTTTCTTTTTTTGTTTTGGAGAGGGACATTTTTGGGGAGAGGGAAGGTTGGTAAAAGAACCATTATCTTGCTGACTTTATAAGGCAGATACTATAAACTGGCAAAATAATAAGCTCAGTAAAATAAATTGGCAAACCACCTACATTGCCTTACTCTTAGAACACTGACTTATGCAAAAGTTTTTTCAGGGAAGTGATCCTGTTTTTCTTCATGACAGCTGAAAAAAAAAGCCATTTTCAGTTTGCTCATCTGAAATACCAAATCACAGAAGTATTAAAACATTAAAATTTAAATTTTAGTCATCCAAACCGAGCTATCTAGTTTCTTCTAGATGCCCTAGGGAATTTCTGTTGGCCTTCAGTGGCCATTGCTGGAAGGACTGGGTTAGTGGTATGTCTTATATTTGCCAGCCCCACACAGATGTCCCAGATATAAAATTGTCTAGTGCCATTTTAGATGCCGTATATTTAGATACCTGTACCCATCCAAAAATGCAACCATTTCCTCAGAAATATTCCTATCAGGACACATCTTCCCAAATTTTCCAGCAGAATGTAAAACGGTTGCATACAAAACAGAAACTCTTTATCATCAGCTGGTGAAGCCCATCCAGAATATGTTTTATGAATCACAAGGAATCACAGTGTAAAAGTACAGGCACCATTTAAACCAGAAACATATATCATAAATTCAAGATAAATCTTTCTCTACTAACTGACTTCATGCCCCCCTAGTTTGTACAATATCTACCACAGCCAGGGACTTTCCTGATGGAAGCCTCCCAAGCCTTTGACTTCAGCTGAAATAAACACCAAATGCTTAAACCTTCACAAAAACGTATTTCAAATCTATGTGGTTAGGAAGAATACTTCCCAAATGTGTCAAATTAAGAAGAAAGCGAGTATTGTACCTTTAAGTCTTTAACACTCCATTGGAATCAGTGCAGAGGTGTAATCCAGCACTACCCACTGATAAATCATCCTTAGTGAGACCCCCATGTACTGGGAAGTTCTTCCATTGCTGATAAAAACATGCTCCTTCCTCCTCAGACCCCTCCATGACTAATTTCCTCCATACCCATTGTTCTGGCCTCAGATTTGGAGTAGTTCCTATTCAAACCCACAACAGGAGGAAACCATTTCATAAATCACCTTTTCATAAAACCTACTAACCTCAGCCACAAAGTCACGTGAGCATCGGAAAACCCTCTTGTGTTTCAAGGAGCATAGTGGAGGATGCATACACTAAACTTCTGCCCCTTATCTTGGGGATTTCCAACCTACTGGGAAGACACGGGAGCAAGATTTGTCCTCCAAGAGGTTCCTAAGTGACCAAAATTAAGACTTCATGTAACTATATGAGAGATGTATTCCAATGAAGTTTTCTGCATGCAAACCTAGTATTTTTAAAATCTATAAAGATCCAGTTATCAGCCTCAAATATATTTGAAATCCTGCATATAATTTAAGCAATGGCTCCAAATAATACGTCTTCAAATGAGTGATATAATGAGAACTCTCTAATTATCCTTTAAATCAAAAGCTCTATTTTATTACTCCATTATAAACCCAAAGGGAAAAAATGCCACTGAAACCAAGCTACATTTTGAATTTTCCCATCTTCAATTAGCACAAAAATAATTCAACTTGCTCTTTCTAATTCATTAAAATTACCCTGTTGTTTTTGCACACTACTGCAGTACAGGTGTAAAACAACCCATTGCTATTTAACAGGTGATGCTGCCTCCCATTTACCTATGAGCTGCCTCTTAACAGCCTGAGTCTGTAGGGTAGATGCTCAGGGGCATGCAGCAAAATCAGCAAGCAATCTCCACTGTAAGCAGAGAAAATAGGCTCCAGGAAACTTCACAGAAAATGAGAGCCAATTGGATAATTTTTGTTTTTTAAAATCAGTAAGAGCAGCATTCAATCCCTCACCCTTTTACAGCAATTAATAACCCACACATGTAAGAGCAGAGGACTCTATATAATTAAAAAAGCATTACTTTGGCAAGAAGAGAGGGCCTGGAGCATGTAAGTACAGGGTTTTATTTCTTTCTGTGAAGTGTGGATGACAGGTAGGAGAAAGCTATGCCAAGTGAACTGTTGGCAAGCAACTAGTCTTTTGGTTAACAGGCAGCTCTGTTTTGTGAAGTCTATGAGTTTGTGTTCACTTAGGCAAGCTTTTCTTTAAACATCAGACTTAGATGCATTCAGTCATGAGTTTTGCACCAAATTTCCATTTGCACCTCAAAAGAGGTTGCTTTGTTTCTGCTTGTTTTCTGATTACTGTGAAGTGTCAGGAACACTTTTTTGTATAATGCTTTTAAACATTACATGTGGATCTTTGCCTAATTACTCTGCCACATAATACTATATACATGAACATGAACCTTCATTTTTCCCAAATGTCATGTAACAGAAACCAAGAAATAAGTAGCTGTAAACACAAAGAGAAACAAGAATTGTTTTCACACAGAAAAAAATAAGCAAGCAAGTATGAGTAATGCAGGGCAAGAAACAAGGTCCTCTAGCAGAAGCACTGTGTGGGATAAAATGGCATCCAAAAGCACGACCTCTGAAAACAGCATGTTTCAAGTAGCACACGTCAATATTTAATCCCACCACCAGAAAAATGAACTAAATTACAGAAAGAATGCCTCAAAAATCAAAATGAATACAGGACTTCATTCACCAGAGATCCAAAGATGGAATGGAGAGTTTATTTGTAGGGAAATGTCTGTAAGGGGATAGCATCCAGCTTTCTAACACAGCTACTTCACCTGTTCTGTATTTTTCTCCAGCTCTCCTCTTCCTTTCTCTCTCAAAAAAAAAGTGTTATAAATTGACAAAACCATTTATTTGGCTGTTCCCCCTCATATCAGCTCTAATAAGGATAAAATACAACCACTAGTACATATTAGTAGAGCCAAAATAAGATTAGAAGATATCCTGTCTGCTACCTTTGGCTTACTTAAAGGTAGTACTACTAAGCAAGGGAGACTGCAGAGAAAAAGTAAAAGATGAAGATGACACAGGTCTTTTGCTGTGGGGTGTATAGTCTTACAAAATTAAGATTTTAAGCTAAATTTCACTGCAGAGCACCTGCCCTTTTGGCAATTGTAATGCCATCTCATCCCCCAAAGCTATCTTCAGCAGACTCACAAGGAGGGGTTTGCCTGTTTGGGCAGTATTGTATCAACCATCAAAGAGTTCTGTCCCTTCCTTCAGGGACAGGTGAGAACAAAAGAAACCTGTTGACAAAAATATTCTGGTGGTCCTCAGGTCATAAATACTTAGGTTAACAGTACTAATCTGAAACATTACTGTGTGAACTGCAAAAGCTGTATTGAGGAAATAAAAGTAAGTTTACCACCAAGCATCCCGCAGTAGCTGGTCAGCTCATTTCAAAGTTGTCTAAAAAATGCTTTACTTGAGAAGGGGGGGATTTCTCCCAGACACTTTAATTGTAAGAAACCTCAGGAGCTTCTTACCTAGTCCAGCTTCTGACTCAAAAGAAAGCTATCATCAAGAGCAGACTGGGTCAGCATGGCTTTGCCTTGATGAGTCCTGAGAAGCTCAGAGGGCAGATACTCGCTGCTCTGGATGACCTGCTGGTGTGCTGCACTGCTCTCCTAGTGACAAGATTTTCCCAGCATCCAACCAGAATCTCCAAAGAAACAATTGGTTGTCACTGTCCCTTGGTGTCACTTGGCACTACTAAGTACAGTTTGGTCCTACTATTTTCATAACCATCTGCCAGTAGCTGTAACAGCTACTGGACTGTCCCTTGCCTTCTTTTCATCCAAGCAAATAAGACCAGCTCCCTCAACCTACCCCTGCTCATAAAAGTAATTTTCACTGGAACTAGACATAGTAATAGGACTTCATCTGATCTAGAAGCACTGCCTTGACAAAAGCCATGACCATGTGCTCAATTCACATTGGATGAACTAGAGAGACTTCTAGTTTTCTCTTCCCTTTACTACTGACTGAATATACAAGGCACTACCACTCAGATGTTTTGCATTTGCTTCTTTTGATTCCTCTTTGTACTGCTGACAGAAGGGATATGTTAAAAGCTCTGCATCCTGTACAGAAACGTCCACAGAATTTCAGACCTTTCTACTTCAGTACCCTCAGATATTTTGCATATTGAATGCACATTTATTTTACAAAGATCAAGCCACCTAACAATAAAAAATTAAGTTACCAGTGCTTATTTTCTATAGAAGTTCTTTATAGGTCCTTAAAAAAAACCCCCAAATTTTATCCAGCTGTTTCCAATTATGGCCACCTCCACAGCTTTCCTTTTGAGACAATGTAACTCGAAGAGTACTGGCAGCTCAAAAAAAAAAAAAAAAAGAAAAAAAGAAAAAAAAAGTCAAACCAAAAAATCTAACCTTTATGGATGTCCATTCATTCTGCTCATTTTTTTCAGTCTATTATGCAGATATCAACAAATAACTAAAACCCACTGACAAAATCTTGCTGGAGTAAGCAAAGTGGAACTATAGCAGTTTCAATTATTCCTTCTGTTTAGATAATTCATTATGTCAATCCTAAAAGCCTTCTGCACAGTTCTGCACTAATGACATTTTCCCCCATCCCAGTTTGTTTCCAGCAGCCGACTCCACCAGGGACTCAGCAGCAGTGGGGACCAGCTCTAGCAGATTAGGAACTGCTCGTACCATGTAAGAAAAAAACACTTCAATCATCTTTGAAATTTGTGAAGAAGAATGATGTAAGCTTTCTAGAAAGCAAGAACAGTGCTGTAGTAATCCTCCTGTCAGCCCCAGGGCCATCACCACAATTCAGATGACCAAACTCTTCTGCTGCTTTGTGCGGGAGGAGTATTGAGATCCACCCAGCTCTGGCCTCCAGTTATTGCCACACCATTAGTCAAGTGGCCTCTTTACAGCTCAGGAAGCGGATAGATTTTTCTTCTCCCTTCCTCTAATTCACAACAGCAAGGACAGGTTATTTTAAAATAAAAAAATGACTGCCTGAAACCACCAACACCATCTTCTGATGGAATGTGCCTTAATCTTAACATTACCCTGCCCTCATCCTTCCTGTCCACACTCGCCGTGGCTCCCACAGGAGGCATATCCAGGTCTAACCATTCCCAGGATTCAACAGCTTGTGCCTCCAAGACAAATCACGTGCCTCTCCTGGGGGATCCAGCAATCTGAATGACACGGCACACTTCATCTGCCATGGTATAAACTGGACTGGGTTTTCCAAGGAATTAGAGGGAAAGAATCAGCAAAATCAGATACTTTCTGGTAGCTGCAAGTAGCAGGAGAAATACACTCCACCACAAACAGGAAGCTAAGAGCACAAAGCATTATGAAATTAAGTGAATTAATTGAGTAATGTAAGACCCACCTCTAACTGCCAACAGGCAATACACAATCCCGAGAGTGAAATACATAATATACATTGCATCACCCAAAGCTCTCTAGATGAGATATAAATCCCATGTCTTTTTTCCCCACTCCTCACAATACAGCGTCCAAGACAAGCAGACACCAAGAAGCACTTTGTTCACCTGTTCTGCAAATGTGAAATCTAAGGTGCTTACATTAAAGCACCTTTATTAGATTTCATCACCTTGAAAAGCCAAAGCTAACATTTATTCACTCAAAGATTACAATAAACAAACAGCTTTAGGAAGGCTAGCAGTAATATCTTGCAATGGAAGGTAGCAGAATGTCTCAGAATTACAAATCTTGAGAATTTCAGCAGATACTTTGACAAGGTAAAACATGATAAAATCCCCAAACCTTACCACCTCGTGTTTTTTAAGAAAAGCCAGTTTCCTCATAGTCCTTTTGGCACCTTCACAGATCACACCTGGACCAACCTGCAAAGCTGATCATATTTTTGACCTAACGCCTGACAGAGAAGTTGAACATTATGGATATCACAACACTACTGCAGTTATGGAAGGAGCATCACCTCATTCAGGCAAGTGAAAGCATGGCCAGCTTCCCAAGAACCAGAGAAAGCCTCAGCAGAGTAAGGACTGAGAAACTCCAAAATCTTGCAGAGCTCATCAACAGCAGCAGGGTAAGGGCCTGAGGGCTCAGGGACCCACACATCAGCAATGATCAAAACCAGTCAACTCCTGACAAACACTGCTCCAGTAACATACCCAAAAATCACCCTGATGTTATCAGTATCTCACCATACACATAGGACAGAAACTCCCAAATGGAGAATGGCCAATAAATGCTGAAATAACTAAGGCATCAAAGCCTATGCTAAGGCTTTCCATGCTCGAGGCCTGTGACATCCATACAGACATACTGCACAGCAAGGAAATACTCCACTTTGTGAAAACCTTGTGCACACTTGGAAAGCCCTCCCAGGAAACAAAACTGCACCTCGCCCATATCCACCAACAGCCAGCTTACACAACTCAAGCCAAGCACATTTAGACATCGCTGCACCTTAAAACTCAGTGTCTTTTTTTCCTCTGAGACCTGTGAATTCAACCACACTCCTTCTAGTCTGAAATCATTAACAAAATACTTGTAAGTGTTCTTCCTCCTTGAAAATGTAACAGTCCTACTGTTGCTGAAGAAACTCACTGTGGATATACTGTCCTGAGCAACCACTGGTTAGTGCCAAATCTCCCATTCCTGAAAAAGATAAGCAACAAAGCCAACTATTGGCTCACTTCCATAAGCCTAATGCTACAGACCAGGGACAACAAACTAAAGAAAGGACATGGACCTTCCCATATTTCAAATTATCTCTTTTCAGAGGAGGTATGGGCTGATACATACTCAGCCTCACAGACCTCCTTTTTGATACCATCATGCATGAAATATTTGTCTCTGACCTCGAGAGATAACCTCAAAAGGGCCCACGAAAATATTATGAATATTTTGGGTCCCTCCTGGATAAACTAGGGGCAATGGAGAAAAGGCAGCAGTGGAAAGTTGCCTCCACATCACTTGTTCCTTCCCCTGTAGAGACCTAGAAAGCTCAATTCCCTATACGCTACTTTCTAACATCAGTGTCAAACCAACAGATGAATTAGCCAGCAACAGTCTCAAATTCTGCCAATGTGAAGACACAACAGACCTATTTAACCTTCAGCACAAATGCAGCACCATCCAAACAAGGAGGAATAGCTGAAGTTAAACCTAAACCTGGAATTCAGTGGAGAGCAGAAGAAAGCCTTGTCAAGAGTTTGCAGCCACAGACAGACCCTTGGTTTGCTGCTTTAAGATACATGATCCCAGCTGGTCATAGGTCAAAAGTATTTCTGGACTTTACACTGACATTATACTTTCATACTGAAACGCTACTCAATAACAGCATTGCTGTCTCAGCTCTATCTAGGCGAAGAGTCATCTGTGTCCCCAGTGCACTCTGGGCAGCCCATGAAGCCTTCCAATCTAGAAAATCTGATTACTCCAGAACATCTCATGTCCTTCCCCAGTAACACAGCATCATACCATCATCCTCCCACCTTCCAGGCTGCATCCTCACGGTGCTCAAACATCTACCCGCTATCTTACAGCTCCCTGTGGCCCCGGCCCTGGGCAGCAGCAGGGCTACCTGGGGCTCCGCAGAGGAACAGCCCCTGACAGTCATCACTGCCATCGGTCACCCAAGGTGAGCTCAACATGTTGGCACGCAGCTGCAAGGCAAGATAAACTGTTGAGTTCTCCAGCACTTTAAGATTTTTGAAGAGCTCTACTCTTTCTTCATACCTGTAGTTGATCGAGCCATATATTTTTATTCTGAAGTTAGCTGAGTGTTTTTATACTGTGTTTCTCTAAAGCCTTAAGCCAATCGATTGTGTCAAACGCAGTTACCACAAATAATCCAACCACAATGATCAAGACAGCAAAATGCACAGGGAAAGAAAGTATCAGCAGTAGAAAAGAAAGAGATTGTTTTTGTTTTTAAAGGTTTATTCACGAGAAATGAGTGACTTGAAACTGAAAAGCATTTTTGATTAACACTCTGCCTTGACTTTCATTTCAATGACATTTTAATGAACACTTTCTAAGTAGCTCTACTTGCAAATGAACGTGGGAGAATATTGAAGAAAGGTAATGGGAGGGGAAAAAAATAATCCATCAGTCATTTTATTTCTTAGATGCCTCTGAGAAAATAAATAATAATTCATCAGGGGAAAAGTGATCCAGCAAAGATTCGACTGTTAAAAGACACCTGGAAAGGAATAATAAGTAGACTGGAAGAGTCTGAATTATGATAGAGGGCTATGAAGAAAGATACAGTGTGATTTGGAAGCCAATTAGGTGAATTGTAATTCTTCAAAGAAGAAGGAAGCGTGTTCACATCTGTCCTGAGTACTACAGCCACAGAGAGCTAACAATAAACTGTCAGAAAAAAAATTTATAGAAGAGCAGTAAATGTGATTGTAGGACTGGCTGGAGCCATGAGAAGTGAGATTTCTACCCTGGTAAGTGACAGCATGAAAATACCTTCTTTGATAACAAGTTTAATGTGATTCATAGTTCTTTATTTCTATTTTTATTGCCAGATTCAACAAAATTCAGAAACCTTCAAGCAGAACTCCAGTAAGACCTGTGAGGGCCTATTAAAAGGGGAGTGGGAAGTGAAGGCAATATAAACAAGAAAACCGTTCATTCACCTAGCATGGCATGACTTTTAGTGAGAACATGCCAAATCTAAATAAATTAGGCTATGTAATTCTACTTGGCAGCATAAGGAGTAAAACAATCATGTAGTGTTGCTGAGATTCCAAGGTCTACCCAGAGGATGCAAAAAATCTAACACCATCAGGCAGCAATGGGAATACCAATTTAATACACGTTTTCTTTCTTCCTGCCATAAATCAGGACAAAAAGTTAACAGAACTTTTTCCAGTGTCTTGTAACCAAGCTTTTAACCCAAGGAAAAGCAAGATTAAGAAGGTTCCCCAAACAGCAGTCACATGCGACTGGTGGCGGGATTCATGTACTACTTTTGCTATGGTAGGTATACCACAGTTTAAGAATCCCTAGGTTAGGAGAAAAAGCATTTAGTACTGCACAGTACAATTCTAGAGACTCTGCAACCAGCAGAGAAACTGCAGAGCATCTGGAGTATAAAAGATGAAAATTTCACCCACCAAGTGTTAGCAGCAAGTAGACTTTATTTTTAATCTTCTTATGACAACTGTTATTCTATAAAAGCCAAATTTAAGAAAATGATGCTCAGATGAAGATTTCAGCATCAAAATCCAAAACATACCAATTCCAAAGATTAGAGATTTTGGCAGGTTTGCTGTTGACTAAACCCAGGCCATTTCTTCAGAGAGAGGGCCATAAATAATAGAGGAGATAAGTTTCAGAGGGGAAGGTATGTTGAAGTGACACACGTTATGTCATTCACCCGCGAATCTGCACAATGCAGATAGGTACCACTCCTGTGGTGGCAGCAGGGATACCACTACAAAACAGCCCATCTCTTCAGCTGCAGGAAAACAGGCACCGTCCTGCAGGTTACCTTGCACGGACAAACAGACAGACCCTCACACTGTACAAATCACCCGAGTGGCCCACTGCTGTTCCAAATTTCACTGACACGTAGATGAGCCATAGCATATGCTTGCAACTATGCCAAGTGCCGAAGACTGGCGTGCCCCAACGGGGAGCTCCAGCCTGTGGCAGAAGTTCTGTTGCTATGATCTCCAATGAGCAACACTAGAGCTGGCACCCCACCACCACCTTATCACTGGAGAGGGAAATCGCAGGGCTCTGCCCAGGGGTTCATGCATCCTCTAAAAGCATGAGGTCGACACAGCACAAAAGGGCCTTGTCCACACTGGGAAAAATTACATCCCTTCCAGCAGCAGTGTCAACTGTACTCGATGAATGCAAATAGTATTAGTGCCAAATACAAGCTACAAATTGACATAATTGATGCTAGAGCAACTTTTTTCTTTTTTTTACTTTAAACATACTCAGAAACTGTATCAAAGACGCTTTCCACTAGTCCTTGAGAGTAACTTTAGAGCATTTCCCAGAAGAGTTGAAATATGTATTTGGCCCTAAAGCTTACCGCAGGTACCTTTTTCATTTGCACAGTGTGGTACGTGCACACACGAAAGGAAAATAGAGGACAGATGGCTAAATCTATGCATATTTACCAAGGTACGAATACCATGTTAAAATCATAAGCACTAGGCCAAGTCACATGTTTAAAATTAATTACACTTCCGCTACTACCTACAAGTCCACACTGCTTTAAAAATCTGCAAGTCTGAACAAGATACGTCAGTGTGACACGATCACTTAAGTATATTAATCCCACATGGATATCCTCTGCAGCTGAATTAAAGGCACACAAGTTATTCCCTGGTACTGTTCAAATACATATTCAGCCACATTACTGCTGTCTGTTTCCCTCCCAGCAGAAATGTAAATATGCCCAAAAGAAACAGAAAACAAAACATCTGGAAACAGAAGCCTATAGGCAATCTTCTCATAGTTCAAAAAATATGTGTGCATATTCTGCATATATGTAGACAAATACATATGCACGTACAAGGAATAAAGACAGAAGGTTTATACGCAAAACCAGTAGTAAGAAAAACATTTAATTTCGGACAGTTTTTCCCCCTCTGTCACACTCACCTTCACGGGTGGCAGTCCCGTGTCGTGTCCCCTCCCCGAACCTGCCCAGCGCTATTCCCCGCTGGCTGCAGCGAGCCCCCGGCGCAGCGATGAAGCGGGCAGGCATGGAGGGAGGATTTGAAGGAAGCCGCTGGGGCGGCCACGGCCCCACGGGGCCCTTTTCCTTTGCCTTCCAGAAGTAACACAAAGTTATGACTCCCGCTCGCCGCTCTCCCCGCTCGCACGCCGTGCCAAATGCTGAGTTAACAAAACCATAAATCACCGCTGAACCAGACGCGACGGCCCGGCAGCAGCGCCCGCCGCCTCCCGCCCCGTCCCACGCCGCGGCGGCTCCCCCAGGGAAGCGCAGGGGAGGCGAGCGGCGGGGGCAGCGGGCACCCGAACCGGTGCGGGGCTCGGGGCGCCTTTCCGCGCCCTCGGCGGCGGCAGCGGAAGGGACCGCGGGTCCAGGTGCGGCGGGACGGGCAG